>JAAAKG020136382.1:0-13220 GCA_010014905.2 Druon quercuslanigerum
ATGTAATTTGAATAAAATGCAGTATAATAACATTCTAAGTACGTAATAAAATCCCCGAATATTAAAGTTTCTGAATTGGTTTAAAAGATTTAAAAGACCTCACAAATAATTTCATTATTTCAGAAATATTTCAGATAGATTTCAAAGATGAGGCAAGTATTTCACAATCATCTCTTAAGTATTTCACAAAAGTTTCAATAATTTTAGTGGACATTTGACAAAAACTGGGAGGGGGGTCAAATTTTACGCAAATCTAATACCTTCTCTGATGAGAATGTAAATGTGACTAGTATAATTTCAATTGCAGATAAATTAATGAAATTTGAAGGATACTAACATGATTATTAATTCATTAATTTCTTGAAAGTACTGCAAAATTTCTATTCTAAAATTAGTCGAAGAAAATAAATAAAGTACAGTCAAGTAGAAAAATTTGAAATTGCAATTTTCAATTACTTGTAACAATTTTTAAAAGTTTTTCAATTTTACCAAAAACATATAGTTCCTAATAGCATTATTTTTTTGGTGTTCAATTGTTATTAAAAATTGGTTAAAAATGGTAGAAACATGCAAACAAAAAATACTAGAAACTAAAAGTTATTCCTCAAATTTGAACACTTTTGCAATTTTTTATAAATAATTACAAATTTTAACGAAAAATTACAATTTTCACACTGTTTTCCTTTATTGTAGTTTATTGCATTTTATTCTAATATACATTTCTATCATGAACATCATTTCAGCGCTCAATTTGCTCTGCTTTCTAGTAACAAAGCAATATAAAAATGGATTACCTATTTAATTGTTAAAAAATGAACTATCGGCGGCAATTATTTACACGCCTATTTCTTGAACGGTTGCTATAGTTTTTAAATTTTTAGAATATTAACATGATTTTTTCTCCTTATAATAACGAGAAAGGTAATGCAGTTCAGCTCTTAAAGAGCCCAATGGAATGCAACATCTCAATTTCATAAAAATATTGTTGCAAAGAGTATCAAACTTCGATGTCTTCGAAGAATTTGAATAACAGCGGAAGTGATTAACAATTTGTTGAATTATTAGCTAATTTTAAATGTAACCCTTCATAAGATTCTCTCAATTATTGAAATAATGCATTTCCCCCCTAATTTCTACCCTTGGGTTAAGCTTTATGCAAACACGTCTCCAAAATTTAAAAAATGATTGTACTCCCGACATGATTTAAAAAATTCAAGTAATAATATTTTTATAAATACTACTGAAATTGCTTAAAATAGCATAAATAATGCTTTTTAAAAAAGTGGGTATTTACACATGTTTGAAATATTGCTACTTCGTTGCGACAAGTTTGACCCCAGAGCAGAACCTAGGGGAAAATGATTATAAACATCTTATCCATTTTGAAAAAAACTATGCAGGCTTAACTTTAAAATAGGCCCAAGGACATTAAAAAATGGTTATTATTTCCAGAGTTATTCAGATTTTCGTCTGCCTAATGTCCTCATAAAACAAGTAAACGGTATTTATTTAATAACCTGAAGAACACGAATAAAAAGTCTAAAACTGCCAAAAATATTTTCAAGCATTTCTTTTTGAAACAATCTTTTTATTCACGTATTAAACTCTTTCTTTAATTGTATTTCTAATGTTAATAAAAAGGTAGTAATATCTTCATCTTGGGTCCAGGAAACACAGAATTTTTATATGATCATGCTACTTTATATCTACCTACACAAATAAATTTGTAATTTGCGATTGTTCAAAGTTTTGTAAAACTTAATAATCTGATCGAACGTGTAGGACGTGTCCAGACATGTCCAGACATGTCCTACACATCAGCAGTTTCAACTCACGAAAAATATTTCCACCTTGCAGACGATAAATCAGAATTAATCGCAACATCTCTGCTTTCTACAGGTTTTATCAGAGAGTTCGACCTGCGGTGGTTCGGCTGCCGATGACGAGGCGGAGATGACGGTGAAGCCAATGCAGCCTCTTCTTCGAGGCTACACGCCAGGTTCTCGGGGTCTCCAGACCCTGCCGAGCAGAACGACTACTCGCCAGTACACCATTCTGCATTCCTCGTCACATCATCACGTAGGGCATGACTATGCGGACATTGACATCGCCTCGGGGTACCTCAGTGACGGAGAGGTTCTCCGTGGTGGAATGAACGTCAGCAGCAGGACTATCTCCGATTTATGCGATGGCTACATGTCCGAGAGTGGCGCTTCGGTTTATGCCCGTAGGGTAAATCCATCTTACGGACACGATCACGAGAGGTGAGTTTCATAGTTCACGAGACAAGATCAGGCGTGAATCTGCAGGCTAGTGAAACCGGCGATCGCCTCCCCAGGATTTTCCAACTTACATTCACCTTTTTCATTTTCACTGGACAATGGAGAACATTTATGCAGACCACACAGATTGGTCCCTATATCCCCTATTGTACCCTACATTCAGTTCAGGTCCCTAAAGTACTCTATTCTCAAGAATTGGTCCCTACAGTGCCATATTTGCAGCCCATAATGGATCTATGCAACAATTTATATTAAGATAAAAGCTTCCAAGAGTCAGGCATTTTAAAAAATTGCAAAAACCAAGAAATTTCTGTAAGAATTAAGTATAAAAAACAATCAGGCCTGCCACATAGTCACTATTAGTCACTTTTTTTCTCAACTCAGTTTTTCGTCACTTTCTTAAATGAAAAGTTCGCATTAGTCCCTTTTCTTTCAATGAATTAACTCATGGGTTAACCAGTATTCAGTTAAGGTCTATACCTATTTCTGAATATTGTTCTTAATTCTTTTAGAATATTTTAGAGTATTTTGAAAGATTCCGAGATATTTTTTAATATATTTCAATAATTTTACGGAATTTGAAGATTCGAGGGTGATTTTAAAACTTCTAAAATCCAAGGCATTTTCAAAAGCTTTGTTTTTAGATAAAGCATTTTCTAGAATTTCGAAGATATGGATATTTAAAAATATTTAACGTGATTTTATCAGATTTCTGAGGATTTCAATGATTTTAAGAGATTATAAAGCTCACAATTTATTTCAAATACATTTTCCAAGATTTCAAGAAATATCATAGAAATTCACGGGATTTTATAATATTTAGTGGATAGCAAACAAATTATTTACGAGACTTAAGATATTTTGTAGGGTTTCAAATATTTTAAGAGCTCTGAAATTATTTTTTTGGAATTCACCCTGAATTTCTTTAAATCCCTTGAAATTCGTTTGATTTTTTCAATTCACTTAAATTGTTCTAAACTTTCTGAATTCTAATTAATTCAATGGATTTTTTTTATTTAAAGTTTTTCATATATCTTTTGCACAAATTTTAAGATATTTCGAAAGATTTTAGGAATACAATTATTATAGATTATTTTTTAAAAAATTACAAAGAAATTTGTAACTGATTTCATAAGAAGTGAGGTAGTGTGTAAGATTTCAAAGATTTGAAGAGATTTTCAAATAATTTTGGCATTTTTATTTGGAAATCGCCCTGAATTCTTATTAATTGAACCCGAATTTTTCTAATTCTTTTAAATCCTTCTAAATTCAGTCAATTTTACTGAATTCAATGGATTTTTTTAAAATTTGTAGTTCATCTTGAAGTCTTATAAACTCACCTTAAATTGGTAGGCATTTCATCAAATTTTTTTTAGTGCCTTTTTAATTTTTCTGTAATCATTTTAAATTTACTGAATTCAAACAATTTTTTCATATTTTTTAGTTCTTTTCAATTCACCTGTTTGGTTTTTGAATTCAGCTTGATTTTTAACAATTTCTTCGAGTTCTTATAATTTCTCTTAAATTCTTCTACAATCCCTCAAATTTTACTGAAATAAAGGATACTTTTTTTCTTGGATTTTTTCAGTTTATTTAAATTCTTTTCAATTGTTTTGTAGCCTTTAGTCACTTTTTTTTAGAAATTAGTGGGGTTTTTAAAGGTTTGAAGTGATGTAAATTTTTTTTAAATCTCTCCTTGAATTCTTATTAATTTACCTTTAAATCTTTTAAATTCTTTAGAATTCCCTTGCATTTTTTTAATTCGCTTTAATTCTTCTAAATTCTAGTAAATCAATGGATTTAAAAAAAAAAATTAAAGTTTTTATTTAATTGATCCTGAAGTCTTTTAACCTCACATTGAATTCTTAGACATTTCATCAAGTTCCTTTGAATTCCCATAAAATTTTTCTAAATCTTTCCAAATTCTTTAAAATTGCATACAATTTTTTTGAATTCCTTAAGATTTGTGGAAATATCCTAAAATCTTAAAAATCTCTTAAAATCCCTTTATCTTTTTAAATCTATGTAATATATTTTTAAACCTTTTTAAATGTTTGAAGTTCTTTTAAATCCCTCAATTCTTGTGAATAAATTATTTTAAATTTATTCAAATATAATACAATTCTTTAAAATTCCGTGAAATTATTTATATAAAATCTGACGATATTGCTCAGAAAATCTTGAAATACCTGAAGCCTTAAGAAATCTGAAATTACTTTCAAATCTGATAAAATTTAAGTTAATTCTGTATAATCGCATATCGAAATATTATAAAATATTTATAATTTTTTATATCTATGGAAATTCAGTAAAAATCACTTAAATTCATCCCATAAAGTTCCTTTGAAATCCTTGAATATTCTCTGAAGTTCCCTGAAGTCATTTAGAATACCCTAAATACTTCAAAATCGTATGACACTACGTTCTTCCGCTCACCTGTCGTTATGCAATCCCTGGCACTGACATAAAATCATTTAAATCCTTTAAGATTCCTTTAATCGTTTAAAAGCTTTGTGCATTCCTTAAAATAATTTTTAAAAAATCAGATTCAATAAATTTTTACGAATAAATAATAGTATTTTCAGTCTTTTAACCATGGTTGCTAGTATAAAATGATATTAAATGTGTAAAATTATATATATTATATTTTTTTTCTGATGTTGCCGGGTTACTTCTTTGAAGCCACGCCTGTACGAGAGCCAAGTTCTGAAATTTGCGCTGGCACGAATTTATATAATATTTATAAGGAGGTTGTCTGAAGTCTCAAGCTTGAAGTTTATGGTCTGACGTGGGACGAAAGTTTACTATGAAACATAGTTTATAAGGAGATAATTCCATGAAGATGGAGAATTATCCCTTGCGAAGTGCCGATAATAACGAATCCCTTTGTTCTCCCAACGAGGGTCAATAATAGGTATTCTGGATATAATCACTAACTGTCTATGCGTGGAGAATCTGAGATAAAAATAATAGGGTTTGAGATATAGAAGCTGGATTTATTGAATTCACAATTAGGGAAACTTTGCTTCGTTAGGAACTCGATGAGTTCTCAGGTTGTTGCAATATTTAATAAGAGTGAAGCTTTTGTAGTTCTGAAAAGATTGTGTAGACTGGAAGAAATCTCAAAAGAATATATCGTTTTGTTTAGGGTGAAAACAGAAAGTTTCTTCTTCTTTTATTAAACTTTGAAACTTGAAGCCCTTAAAACTTAGGCACTCAAATTCAGTAGCCCCTTCTTCAGATCATTTCATATGTTTTGTATTTATTTTCTATTAAATATCCTCAAATTATTTTACAAAATATTTTTAATAATTAATATTTCAACAAATTTAAAACAAAGGTAAATTTTGGAAGATTTTGAAATAAAATTTCGTAACTTTTTAGGAATTGTGTAAGGTATTAGGGTGTAAGTAAATACATTTTTCTTAAGATTCCTGGCTAGAAAAAATTGTAATAATTTTCTATTTTGAATAATTAATTTGAAGGGAATATTTAACAAGAATGAAACATTTCGAAAAATGTCAAAAAATGTCGAAAAAAAATCTGCAAGATTATCGATAAATTTCTTTAAGTTTGAAAGATTTTTCTAAATTTTAGAATTAATTTGAACTATTTAAAAAGATATTTAAAAACTTTTCTCTTTTCTTAGAAATTTACAATTTTTTATTGTAAATTCAACTATTTATTTAAAAGTTGAACTACTTTGTTAAAATTGTCATTTTTTGTTTGAAGACTCATCATTTTAGTTAAAAATTTAACTTTTGGGTTAAAAATGTAACTGCTTCATTAAAAATTTATGTATTTTGTTAAAAAATAATCTATATTTCTTTAAGGATCAACTATTTCGTTGAAAATTCGTATTTTTTCGTAGAAAATTAATCTTCTTTCTGGAAAATTCATCAATTCGATTGAGGCTTGAACTGTTTTGTTTAAAATTCACCTTTTTTTAATGCATTCAACTATTTTTCAATTAGAATCAAAATCTTTTTTTTTCTTTGAAATATCAATTAGCATTACATTTTTTATTGAGAATTAATTTTTTTAAATTTAACTAGTTGGTTCAAAATTAAGTTTTTTGTTGAAATTATAATTTGACACATCTGAAATCTTTAAAAATATTTTATATTTATCTCAAGAATCGTAAGAAAATGATATTCATGTAACGTTAAAACCAAATTAACTTAAAAAGGAATAGTTATTCCAAATTCTTATTTTTTATTAAAAATAGTTTTTTCACTGAACACGAAAAACTACACACGTGACACACGTCTCAAAGAAAAATCAAAAATCTTAATCTTAATCTTAAAAATATTGTACACTGTAATGCCTATAAATCTAAAAATCTATACAAATTCCGTTTTTGTCCGAATGTGCTTTTTGGCATTCGACAGATTTCGTTCGAATCATTTTGAACCCAACAAAAATATGGCTTAAAGTGGCTTCTCTTCTTAATGCCATTGAATACAGTTAAATTACCGTGTTAGTTCAATGCCATGCAATTCTTTCAGTGATCGGAGGTATAGAATGGAACCAATGCCGTCCAATGCTCTTGAATTACCAAATAAAAATGCCATTTACTGTTTTTCAGAAAACTGTTTGCACTTGTCTTATACACAATAATGTTAGCTCTATTATGTTATAACCTCTGTTGTTTTTGCTGAGATTTTTCTTCTATGAGTAATTATAAAAAATGTAGATCTGTTTTGTAGGGGCCTTCGTAAAGTGAACGGATAGTAGGCACTTACCTACCTTTACCAACGGGTAAAGCGGCCCTCCTCAAATTACACTTTTTTTTTAAACCAAGTGAATCTAGTTTGTACAATTCTGTTAGTCCCTTTCACGAATATTTTCGTAGTGTGTGTTCTTCCAGTTAAAAAAAAAACTAACTTACAGCTCGTAAACTTCAACTCCACCCAACTGCAATAAGAGCAAGTAACTGAACTGCTGTTTTTCTCACTGAGAGAAGCCAAAAGACTAACGAGTTTATATAAACTTCTTTACTTATTTTTTATCAACCCAAGTTTTTTGCTTTGAATTCGGCTTCTTACCTAATTTTCTTACACTCATATCTCTGTACTTGAAAATGAAGATTAATTTCGAATTTCATCCGGAAGCAGCTACGTACCGGATATGAGTAGAACATGTACGCAAGAGACATACGTATCACGAGGAAAAGAAGGGAAGTGATCAGGATTCTCGGGGAGTAACCCTTGGAATTAACTTTCCAAATGTGAAATGTAGGATGTCGCTCGAGTACGCAAGCGGTCTTTAATTAGACGAAATTTGCGAGGCCGATTCCTCCGCGTATGTAGAGTGGAGACGCACGTCGTATGCGCGCGTCCAATTAATCAAACCTGTCAGGACTTCTGTCGTGACGGCCTGTTGGATTAATTCGTTCGTATTAACTAAAGCCTCGCTGGAGACGCTTAATTAACTTAGATGTACGTGATGTCTTACTTCAGGCAAGAACAGCTACTGATTTTTTTTCATTTTTTTTTCTATACTCCCATCTAGTTGCTACTATGTTGAATCACCCATTTAGAATATTCGTTACTAACAAAAACAGCGCGCTTATTATACGTTTCTTATTCTGATTGCCTAATTAGAAAATTTAAATATATGCTTAAATTTTGCAGTTCTATAAAAAATAATTAAGTATAAATTAAAATAAATATTAAAATAGCTATATCGGCTTTCATACCATTTTAGTGCAACTTCAATTACAGTCAGCTTTCAGTAATCTGTAACGTTTATTTAAATATAAGATTTATTTCAGCAAGAATTATAAGCAAAGAAAATATAATAATAAGTTAACGTGGGATTTTATATCATAATAAAATTATATTAAATGACTTCTCAATTCTAAATTTTACTGATGTCTATCATTTTCGACAATGATCCATTTTTAAAAGATTTTCAATTAAAAATTCGCCAACTTGCTTAGTTTTTAATGTTAATAGTTTAAAATTACACAATTTTTAAAATCTTTTTGAAATAGGTCTATCTTCAAGATTTGCAATTGAAGATCCTTTAATTTGTAATTCGTATAGTTTCAAAATATTGATGTAGTTTTAAATGATTTTTTTGTAATAGTTCAATTTCGAAGATTAAAAATTGCAAACTCTTGAATATTTTTTTAATCTATAAATAAAAATTCTTAAAATTTTTATATATATATATCTTAAATTGTAATGATTTTGAAGATCAAAAATTAAGTTTTCAATTGTAAATCTTCCAGATTGAAAAAACTTCGTATGTTAATAATAAAAATTGCCTAATTTTTATTGTAAAACTGAAAACGTGCATTCTTTTTAATTGTAAATTTTAAACAGTGAATCTCTTCAATTTTAAGGATTTACAATTAAACTGCCAGATCGAATAGAAATGCATAATCGAATATCGAAATAATCGAAATGCATTTTTTCAGCGCAAGCGCAAACGAACCCTGGCAGAACAAAAAGAAGAATTCTCCAAATATTTTTTTTTACTAAGTCCAATAAAATTTCTTGAAGTAATTGAATTTCCAAAAATTAATGTTCTAAACAAATTCTGAAAACTACGAGAACTTATCCCACTCGAGCCGTAAAAACGTATATGCCTTCATTTGATCCGGCAGCTCAATTCACAGTTCTACCATTTTGAAGCTTTATGATTGAAAATGCTTGAACGTTGAAAATATAGAATTGCAAATTTTTCTATTCTTAAGGTTTATATTTGAGAGTTATGTCATTTTTAACGTTTTTTCGTAACTAAGGGAAAACCAAGAGACAAATTTGCAATTCTAAATCTTTCAAATTTGAAGACATTTCGAATGTAATTCATAAAAATTAGAGAGTTTTTAATTGTAAATTTTAAAGATTACAAACCCTTCTGTTTGAAAAACGAAACATTCAAACATCTGCAATTTTGAAGAATAACAATTGAAAAATTTGGAATTTTGAAAATATAGAATTCCAAAGTATTTAATTTTTAGATTTATATTTTAAAAGCATGTAACTTTTTAAACAATCTTTTTTTTAATACGACTATTGGGTACATATGACTAGGCGACCAATTTGGAACTATTGGGAAGAAATTAGAATTTGAATTCAGTATTTTCAAGAAATCTCACAGTAAATGGTTAATGCTAGACCTTAGTATAATGTTAGTTATTAAACTGAATTCGTATTAACTTCTATATTTCATTAAAATTGCTCTGATTATTTTTCTAACCCAGTAGTTCACGTGTCATATGGTGCTGTTGTAAAAAGCAAGGAGGTACTCTATACTCTACAGGCGTATGCAGTAGAGTAGTACCTATCACTTTCATTACCTCTAAATTTTGCAAGCGCCTTGAGCTTGGCCTTAGGGGTGTGGCTTAAAAAGGACATCGGATATCAGAATCCGTACATAAAAAAAGAACTAGTTGTAATTAGCTCCGTTTTTCAGGAACGTCCCCAACACTGCATACAATTTTTAATTACGAGAACGTGATATTCCGCAATTCAAACCAAAATGATAATATGTCTATGAGAGTCGATGTTTGATAAAACTGATTTAGATTCATAGGGTTCCTAAATCTTGGAAACCCTCTTCCAAGAACCCGAACAAGTTGAAATCATCTAAATGTAATATCTTTGATTAAAAGCACTATATCTTATCTTTGATCTAGCACCAATGTGAAGGAAGGGAACAATCAATATGAAAGAATTCACTGACAGAAGGAAGGAAGGAAGTAAGTAAGTAAGTAGAGGGATCTCGGAGTGGGTCATGCAAGATAATTCTGATTAGATTCGAATTGGATTAGGATTCTTTCCTCTTCCTTTCTTCTTCGGTCGAAAGCAGCTTCTTTTACCGCAGTGGTCCATCCCCCTAGTCTTGATATTCGACATCACTGAATGGCGTAAAGCCTGGAAGCGTTGTTTTCGCCGGTTTTCGCTGAGCTTGAAAAGTCCCTTTTTCCCCTTTCCCCTTTCCCCTTTCCCCTTTACGCGGGTTCCTAACTCGATCGGGATAAGCAAGCCGCGTATCATCCGCTTGAAACCCGACGCGCTTTTCGGAAATTCAATATACTCGCTTGCTCGTCCCTCCTTTCTAACCCCTCGGCACCCCCTCAACGCCTTTCTTGTCGCCCTTCGCATCTTCCAAGAGCCCTTGCATAAAACGCAAGCACACAATGAAGACGAGGCCAGGCATATTTGAACGATTACGCATCGTAGTGGGCGGAAACCCATTAACGACCGCGAAAAAGCGTTCTGCCTCAGGCATCCTTAAATCTCGTTTGGCTTAGGACAATCAACTAGATTATGGATTTGAGCCATTTGCGGCTTGTTAGCTTGTATGATACAATTTCTCTAGGAACTTCTTTAATGGGAATCAATTCCATTTGTCGTAACTATTTTAAGAAATTTTATCGATTAATCTACTCGGTATAACTTTAATTTCAAAGTATATGGGATTTTTCGACTGATTATAATAGGCTACCTGTAGTCCCACGGATATTCCTAGACTGAAAAAAAGGAATTAGAAGAAATGAAAAACATCATATTTTTCACTGACAAGAAGAGAGGTCATATAGAGCTTAGCGAAAAACAGTTATAGCCGGTATCTCAGGCAGTAACGCTTCGGCTTCATAGCAGTAGGGTTGCGTGTTCGATTCTCGCTGCCAGCACTTTTTTATTTATTTTTTCATTTCTTATGTATTAAAATCTTTATAAATATAATTTTCTTGAATAATCCTTAAAAATTATGCAAATAATCATTTTTTAATACCTTTTTTCACGAAATGCTGACTTTTAAACTTTAATATAATTGGTAAAAATTACGAAAAAATTGATAACATTAATAGAAAATTAACTACAAAATAAATTTGTTTACAAAAAATATGATAATGTTAAAAAATTCCATTTCCAATGCAAAAAAGAATTAGAAAATTATTATTTTTATTATTTTTTAACTTATTTCAAGAATTTATATTTATAAACATTTTAATAAATTTATTGAATTGAAAACACAACCTTACGGCTGTGAAGCTGAAGCTCTACAGCCTGAGCTATCGGTATTTCAGAAGTTCTTTTCGTCAAATTCTATAGTCAAATTTTTTTTTGAAATACGAAAAAGCGCATATTACTGCTTTGGCAAATTAATACCCAGTGATGAGCTTCCAGTAATAAAATTAGAAACGGAAACTAAATTCACAATGATTGGTGGCTTTTTCTTGAATTAAAGAATTTTTATTCTTATTCGACATTTCTATATATAGGGACCAAGATTTTTTTTGCAAAATATTGAAACTTAATTTTTTACTCGCGATAAAAATTCGATTTCGAAAACGCATGAAATTTTAATCTCAATATTCACAGTCGATTTTCTCGGAATTTGTAAAGTTTCCTGCATCAAACTTTGTTTACTCGTATTTAAAAACTTAATATCTCGGAATCGTGGTTTTATTTTATTCTTTAACTGAAAATTAAATTTTCTGGTCACAATCCGCAGTCAAGCCCTAATCCAATTTTTTAGGTTAGCAGGGTTACTTTGAGGTTCTCCACTTCCGCATCCATTTCCTCAGACCTGTATAACTTTTATTAATGGATCTTTTTTGGCTCTAGTTTAACGACACTTTGGCTCGGGAGTAGACATTTGTTTAACATTTTAAAAGTGATTTCGATTTTACATACTTTTTTTTCAATTTTTTAAAAAATTCCCTTCAGTTGTTTATGAATTGCATGTGTATCTATGCTTTATAGTACGAAAGAGAGTCATTTTTTAAATATTCTTTTTCAAGTTCTTTGATGAAATCGTAAAGTAAAGTTTTGAATATTGATAAATGTTATCTGAAAAATTATGTTGTGCAATATTTTGAGTTTCAAAATGAGTAAGTCATAATTTAAAACAGTTCTTAGTAAAAATTACGATTTTTTTTATTCTCTTCTAATTATTTTGTTGTTAAGCATAAAAATCTATTTTTTTTCAAAAAGGCTCGATGGATTTTTTTTGTCTCAAAATGTCCGCGGAACCATAAAAACTCCAAAAATTCCATATGCAAGAACTTTGCAATTAAAGTTGGTTCAGACCCACCGTGCCTAATCCAGTATGTATATTGTAGAATGATAAGGTCCTTTGTCGCGACGATACACATTGTGAAGCGAATCTTTGGAATTTGAAGTTTGTGAAATCGCTTTTGTATAAAAGGTTACAGAATAGATCTGCACGTGAGAGTGCTTGAATAATAGTATACTCGTTGGCAAAAACGAAAATGTGGTGTTATCGAACGGATGCACGTCTCGATAGTCTAGACGCCTTGGCTCCAAAAACTGATAACTGAGAAATAAAGTCAGTAGAGATGCGATTGGAAATGCGATGATGTATGTAGGTAGGAAACTTTATGCCAGGTTTGATCGTTTCGATATACCAAATCGTCTTTCCATTTATCTAGGTTGCTAGAATCAAGAAAGATCAGAGTCTTTTTGGCCATAACACTGCTGAAAAAGTTTGATAGGATTTAATAAAAAGAATAATAATACTTTTCAATCCGTTTTATGTATCCGCAATTTTAAGCATTTGAAAATCAAATCATAAATGATACTCCAGTTTCCGGTCCACTTTAATACGCTTTTTTGATAGAACTCAAATCAATTCTAGAAAATTTGTCGGGAAATATTATACTTTTCTATCAACATTTTACTATTGAAACTATGTAGGTAATCCCATGTCTCTACATTTTTGAAAATGCTATCCGTTTCAATATCTTATACTTTTTCTATCAACAATTTTTAATTGAAATTCTTACATCATGATAATCTTTTGATGGGAAAGTATAAGATTTCTCGGTGGATATAATTTAATAGTAATTTCCAAAAATTTTGGAGATAGGACCTGACACCCAGAGCATAATCTAACGTGCAGCTCTGCACAAGTGTGCAGTTCTGAATGGAAAGTGTGCAGCTCCGAATTTGTGTT
>JAAAKG020136383.1:0-13220 GCA_010014905.2 Druon quercuslanigerum
CTTACTCAAAATTCCCTCGATAAACGAAGCGTTTGAAAATTGTCTAACGTTATTTTGATACTGATTACCAAAAAAAATTTTATCTTTCTTATTTTACAAAATAAAAGAATTTTAAATTGCACATTATCTTAAGAACAGTTTGAAGAATATTGTGTTTAATTTTTATCTTAATATATAAAGAACTTTGTCTTTCGGAGCGAGTTGAAGTTAAAATATTTAGTAAGTTTGCTGGTCTAAAAAATTGAGTTTTTCTGATTTTTTACAGTAACGGTAAAAGATACACCTTTTTTGTCAAGAGAAAAAAAATGCGCCATGAAATTTTCTACAAAGTAATGTTTCAAAAAGTTAAATTTCTTGAAAAAAGTTTTGCTGATATTTATCGACTTCTGCAATTGAAAATATGTATTAAAAAACGTGGGTTTCGCAAAAAGAGTTAATTTTTGTTGTAAACTGGTAGAAATCACGAATATACCAGGAGAACTGAAAGAACGCCGGGAGATGAAAATTTAAAAAATAGTGGCCATCCTGTCTAAATTATGGGGAAATTAGTAGAAATAAGGGGAGGGGAAGTAAGAATAATAAGGGTAGGTATAACGTACCAGAAATAATATGAATATATGGGAGAGGTAGGAAAAGTGAGAAAAAATATGGGGTGGGGAAGTAAGGGAAATGAAGGTAAGTATAAAGTAGGATAAATCGGAAGGGGGGATTGGGGATAATAAGGATGGAAGTAAGGGAAAATGATTGGTGGGGAAGTGTGGTGTGGATAAGTGAGGATAAATTGCTGCTGGAAGTAGGCAAAGTGATGAGAAACAATGAGAGGGGTAGTAGGTAAAGTGAGGAGATAAAGGTAGGGGATAGGGAAGGTAGGTGTAATGAGGCGAGAAGTAATGGTAACAATTGGTGGGGAAATTATGCTGGAGTATAGGAAGTGTGGAGAAATAAGAGAAGGTGAAATAGGAGAAATGAGGTAAAATTATGGAGGGGGGGGGTAGTGAAAGTTAGGAAAAATAAGGAAAAGGGAAAATTCGGAATAATGATTAGAAATAATGATAAGTAAGTTGGAGAAGGGAAGTAGGGGAAGCGAGGTGTTAGCTGGGAAAGTGAGAAGAGGGGGAAGTTAAGGAGAAAGAAGTTGTGGATTCGTGTTGCGAAGTTGGAAGTGAGGGATGGGGAATGTAGAGAAAAAAGGGAGGGAAAGTAAGAATAATGAGGGTAGGTATGAAGTACCAGAAATAAAATGAATATATGGGAGAGGTAGGGAAAGTGAGGAAAAATATGGGGAGGAGGAGTAAGGGAAATGAAGGTAAGTATAAATTAGGATGAATCGGAAGGGGGTATTAGGGATAATAAGGAGGGAAGTATGGGAAAATGATTGGTGGGGAAGTGTGGTGTGAATAAGTGAAGAGAAATTACTATTGGAAGTAGGCAAAGTGATGAGAAACAATGAGAGGGGTAGTAGGTAAAGTGGGGAGATAAGGGTAGGGGATAGGGAAGGTAGGTGTAATGAGGCGAGAAGTAATGGTAACAATTGGTGAGGAAATTATGGAGGGGTATAGGAAGTGTGGAGAAATAAGAGATGGTGAAATAGGGGGAATAAAGTTAGGTATAAAGTAGGAGAACTGAGGTGAACTGGGGTAATGATTAGAAATATTGATGAGTAAGTTGGAGAAGGGAAGTAGGAGAAGCGAGGTGTTAGCTGGGAAAGTGAGAAGAGGGAGAAGTAAAGGAGGAAGAAGTTGTAGATTGGTGATGCAGCTTTTTTGGTTGAAGTTTATTCATTTTTGTTTGAAAAATCATCTTTCTTAGTTGAAAAGACATTTATTTTGGTAGAAATGAATAAATTTTTAAATTTTAATCTGAAATTGTTTTGTTCCGTTTATGAAAGATTTCATGTTCAAAATGTAACCAGATTAAAATGCTGGTCTTTGAATATTAATGATTAGGGAAGCGTTAGGGAACAATTTCAAAAATAACTCCTACGTAATTAATGCAAATTAGATTGCGAGGGAGAGAAGGAGAGAGTTAAGAGAGGTTCAGATAAAGAGAGAGAGAAAGAGAGAATTGCGAATTGGCGAAGATGAAGAGTGAGAGAAAGAAAGAAAGAGCGAAAGAAAGGAAGAAAGAAAGAAAGAAAGAGTGTGGAAGGGATAGAAAGGAGTGAGAAAGGGAGAGGCGCAGAGAAACGAACAGGAAGACAGGGACTCGGGACTAGTTCGACTCTCAGTTGCTTTCCGTCGAACGCGCGTTTACAAGCAAGTCCGACACGCGTGCGTGCATGCCCCGGCAAACTTGCCGCAACCACGTGCCGCAATTTTTATCTTCTCTTCTCCTTCTTCTCTCTACCCCTCCCTTGCCTTCTCTTCTCTTCCCTCTCCTTCCCTTATTTATTACCAACCACCAACAAAAAATTACATTCTTCCTCCAAGTATTTGGAAATCTTCTTCGATCATTAAAATCAATTTTAATTGATTAACAAAGGGGTAAAGGAGAAAAGGTTGGCTTTTCAATTTCGATTGAGGTCGTTAAAGTTCAGAAGAAACTGGTTCGAACTTGTTAGAACTTTCTTGAACTCGTGGAATTTCGTGAACTTTTCGTGAACTTTGGAGCCATTTTTAATGAAGGATTTTGTGATTTTCAGTGATTAGTGAATGACTCCAGTGCTTCGAATTTTGAGAGTTCAAGTTTGTGGTTGAAAGTTGTTGTACATTTGCTGCGTAAATTTGACTGGAAGGAAGCAATTTTGGGATCTAAGTGTCTTGGATTTATTTATTGGTGAGTCAAGAAATCTGAATTAAAAAAAATATATATATAAATCATGGTGTTAAGCGTTTTGGAAATTCTGGAAAGCCTCGAAAAGTCCTTGAATTTTTCTCATGGTCCTGGAATTTTCATTCCCTTAAAGAAAAAATGAATAATAAATAATCAACAGCACATGAAATAGATAGTTGACAAAAATTCTTTTAAGCTGATCAACTGTTAATATAAATTAATTAGTGATTTTTGAAATTAAACTGCAGTTCGAGTATTATAAATTGAACAAAAATGTATTGATTTTACAGGATGATTCTAAATCTGTTCCAAGATTTTTTATTTTGAAAACATTCAATTTAAAAGTTGTTAGTGAAGAAAAAGAAATTTTGTGCAGTAGTTTGTAAAATTTTGAATTTTTATTTGAAAAGAGAAATTATAAATCAAATATTGAAAATTTAACAATTTCAAACTAAATTGTCTGAAACAGGAAGCCTTAAATCGTTAAAATTTTAAAAAGATAAACTTAAATTTTTAATGTTCTATTTAAACAATTTTTATTTGTAAGTTATTGTAAAATAAACAAATAAAAATTTATTTGATTTTTTTCAATTTGAGACGACTCTTATGAAAAATATTTGCCTGATCATCCTGAATCTTTTATTTTAAAAGCATTCAATCTGAAAGTTTTTAGTTAAGAAAAAAAATTTGTGCATTAGTTTGTAAAATTTTGAATTTTTATTTAAAAATAGCAATTATAAATCAAATATATAAAACTAAACAATTTCAAACTAAATTGTCTGAAACAGAATGACTTAAATCCTTAAAATTTCAAGGATCTAAACTTAAATTTTCAACGTTCTATTTAAACAATTTTGATTTGAAAGTTACTTTAAAATAAAAAAATTAAAATTTATTTGATTTTTTTAATTTGAGACGACTCTTATGAAAAACATTTGTCTGCTCATCCTGAAACTTGTGACGAAACTTTAAAAATTTAAATCAAAATTCTGAAACTTAAATTTTATTCAGTTGATCAATTATTGAATTAGAAAAAATTTTAGTAAGTTTAAGAGATGCTTAGAACTTTTGGAAAGAGTCAAACTTAATTGAAAACTGGAAAAGATTTAATAAAATTTAAAACAAAATATAGGTATTTGCAGATTTCGCCATAAAATTTGTAAGCTTTTTAAAGATTTCGAAAGGTTTTAGGATAAAAATAAAAATATATTAAAACTTTCGAGGAAAATTTCAAATGATTTTTTATTTTCAAAAACTAATTTTAGGAACAGATTTCCAAAATTCTAAAAAAACTGACAGATTTTAAGGCAGTTTCTTTAATTTCAGTAGATTAATTAAATGTTTCACGAAATATTTTTACAACTTTAAAAGATATGGGATTATAAGTTTTGAAAAAATTTCAAAAATAATTTGAAATTAAGTTTAAATCCGCGTCTAATGAGCTTTTTATTAATTACGATTGGTTGAAATTTGAGGAAAATTTTGAAAATAAATTTTGCGCCCGCTCTGATATAATATTCTTGTTAGTAATTTATTGGCCTTTTATTTATAATTTTTTTATTAGCATCTTCCTGACAACATATTTTTAGTTAATAATTTTATTATTTGGTTGCAAATTCAACGAGTCTGTTAAAAAGTCATTATTTTTGGTTGTAAAAATTCGATAGTTTTGTTTGAAAATCAATTTTATGATCAAAAAATCATATTTTGGTATTGAAAATTAAAATATTTTTTTTTTTAATTTGTCTTCTGTTCAGAAAACCTACATGTTCTTTTTCTCTTTGTGAAAGTGCAACTTAATTTGGTTGAAAATAAATCTTCTTTGGTTGAGTATTAAACTATTTTGTTGAAAATTGGTCTTGCTTGGTTACATTTTTTTCTTTTTGATTAAAAATAAAAATATTTTTTTGCCTAAAATATTATTCGTTACAAATTTATTTTTTATGTTGAAAATCGAACTACTTGGTTGAAGGTTGAACAACTTTGTTAAAAAAACTTTTTTTTTATCAAAAATTTACTCTTATAGTTGACAATTCGTTTTTTTATCTCATGTAAATTTCTTAAATTTTAATTTAAAATTTAATTACTCAATTAAAATATTCTTAATTTGTATTGAAACTTTATTTCGTTCGTTAAAGCTTTAACTGCTTTCTTGAAAACCAATTTTTTTGTTAAAAAGTAACTTTATAAATTGAAAATATAACTATTCCTTTTTTGGTTAAAAAATTGACTCTTTTTTTAAATTGAAAATTCAATCATCTTGTTAAAAAAGATATTTTTGTGTTTGTATGTTTTTTTTTCTTTGGTTAATAATTTAACTAGTTCATTGAAAATTCATTTTTGTTTTTGTTTTGAAACTAGATTTTTACCATTTTAAAGCTGAAATTAAAGGGTCTTTTTTTCTAATTGAAAATTCGATTTTATTAGTAGAAAAATAATTTTTTGTTTTAAAATATCCTCTT
Source organism: Druon quercuslanigerum (assembly GCA_010014905.2). Lineage (NCBI taxonomy): Eukaryota > Metazoa > Arthropoda > Insecta > Hymenoptera > Cynipidae > Druon > Druon quercuslanigerum. The sequence goes on from JAAAKG020136383.1 coordinate 5,235, forward strand.
GTTTAAAATTGCAACTGCTTGGTTGAAAGATAAGTTTTTTTGATAATTCATAATTTTGAGTCTAAAATTTAACAGTTAAAAAAAATCGTTTGGTGACTCAAAACTTGAAGAAATTGGATATTTTTTTCCTAGACTGAAATTTTTTTTTCCTTGAAACTTTTTTTTTTGTCATAAAAGTTAACTTCTGAGTAGAAATTTTAACTCCTTTCTTAAATTTTTTAAAAGATTTAAATGTCACGTCGAAAATGCGTCTAGTTGAAAATCCATCTTTAGTTGAAAATTCAAATTATTTTGTCAAACATTTTTTTTACTGGAAATTATCTTTTTTTAGTTTGAAAATTCAATTATTTTGTTTAAAATTAAATTATTTTTTTAAATTTTGCTTGAAATATAAACTATGTACTTTCTCGTTATGAATTCATCTTTTTGTTTAAAATTTAACTCAGTTTTTGGTTGAATCTTAATATTTTTTGATCAAAATTCCACTGCTTAGTTGTAAATTGATTGTGATTGTAGAAAATTCCTGCATTTGGTTCAGAAATTAACTATTTGGTTAAAAATCCATCTCTAGTTGAAAACTCAAATTATTTTGTTAAATATTTTTTTTTACTGAAATTGATCTTTTTTAGTTGAAAATTCAACTATTTATTGGAAAATTCGTGTATTTCAATAAAATTCGTCTTTTTGGAAGAAAATTAATCTTCTTGGTTGAACAGTCGTCGTTTTGGTTAAGAAAACATCTTTTTAGTTTGAAAATTCAATTATTTTGTTTAAAATTAAATTATTTATTTAAATTTCGCTTGAAATATAAACTATGTAATTTCTCCTTATGAATTAATATTTTTGTTCAAAATTCCACGATTTGGTTGAAAATTCAACTTTTTTGTTGAAAATTCAAGTATTTCGTTAAAAACTTATTATTTTTGGTTGAAAATTAAAATGTTTTTTTTTAGTATTCGGTTATTCGAACAGAAAATTCGTCTTTTTGGATTTAAAATTCATCTTTTTTATTCAAAAACTAATCTATATTCTAAAAAATTCAATTATTTTGTTGATTATATTATCAGCTGAAAAACTGTGATAATATGAACAATTACCAAACAATGGGTTTTTGACCATAAAATCAGATTTGTAACTGTAAACAAAGGTACTTTAAAAAATTAATTTTTTTATTCTGGAAAACCTGGAAAACCATGAAATTTTCATGTGCAGAAACACTAGTTATCCTGTACAAATTGAATATATTGACTTTGATCGATCCAGTTTTCGATTTAATTTTTAAAAACGGAATCATGATTGAATTATTGCATAATATAATTTGGAAAATATTTTGACAAAATTTAACAAAGTAGTTAAAATTTCAATTCAGAAGTTCACTTTTCTGACCAAAAAGAAAAAGTTTAAATGAAAAAAAATTTTTCAGTCTAGGAAAAAAATGTCCAATTTCATTGATAAATATTGGAAAAAAGTTGATACTGCTTAATTCCAGTAAAAATCCACATATAATTATAAATTCTGGAATCTCACGTACTTTCTGTACTTATAAAAATCCCACGGATTCGGAACTAATATCGATTGAGAAAAAAGATTTTTTCATTCAAACAAAACATTTCTTCGATTTTAAATTAACTTCATTAAATAAACAAAATTATGTTGGAGAAAGGGTTAACATTGCAAACCTTTGGTTGTAAATTAATCTGCTTTGATTGAGGATTCAACTTCTTCATTTTTAGTTAATAATTTATTGTTTTAATTTGTTCAAAATAACTTTCTTGTGTTTAAAATTGATATATTTTAATTGGAAATTCTTGAAATTGTTTGAAAATTTAACCATTTAACCATATATTTTTATTTAAAAAATTATCTTTTTTATTTGAAAATTCAACTATTTGGTTCAAAATTCATGTAGTTTGTTCAGAATTTATTTTTTTATTAAAAATTCAACAGCTCGATTTTTAATTAATAATTAATTTTTTTTAATTTAAAAATTCATCCGTTTTACTTCAAAATTTCTGCAATTTGTTAAAATATACTTTCTTTATTTTACAATTGATCTGTTTTCATTAAAAATTCTTGAAGTTTGTTGAAAATGATTCTCTTTGATTAAATCTTAAATATCCAATTTGTAGGTATCAATTTACCTTTTTTATTTGAAAATTCAACTTTTTGGTTCAAAATTCATCTAGTTTGTTCAGCATTTATTTATTTTTTGTTAAGAATTCAAAAAATCCATTTTTAGTCAATAATTGATTTTTTTAATTAGAAAATTGATCTGTTTTAATCCAAAATTCCTGTAATTTGTTAAAAATTACTTTCTTTAGTTTAAAATTGATCTACTTTAATTGTAAATTCTTGAAGTTTGTTGAAAATTATTCTCTATTTGTTTGAAAATTTAACCATTTACCCATATATTTTTAGTTAAAAAAGTATCTTTTTTATTTGAACATTCAACTATTTGGTTCAAATTTCATGTAGTTTGTTCAGAATTTATTTTTTGGGTCAAAAATTCAACAACTCCATTTTTAGTTAATAATTAATTTTTTAAATTAGAAAATTAATCTGTTTTAATCCAAAATTTCTGTAATTTGTTGAAAATTACTTTCTTTAGTTTAAAATTTATCTGTTTCAATTGTAATTCTTGAAATTTGTTGAAAATGATTCTCTTTGATTAAATCTTAAATATCCAATTTTTAGGTATCAATTTACCTTTTTTATTTTAAAATTGATCTGTTTTAGTTCAGCATTCATGTAGCTTGTTGAAAATTACTCTATTTGTTTGAAAATTTAACCATTTAACTATATAGTTTTAGTTAAAAAATTATCTTTTTTATTTGAAAATTCAACTATTTCGTTCAAAATTTATGTAGTTTGTTCAGAATTTACTTTGGTTGAAAATTTAACTATTCCATTTTTAATTAAAAAATTTTTTTCTTTGCAAATTGATCTTTTTTAGTTCAGATTTCTTGTAATTGGTTGAAAATAACATTCTTTAGTTTAAAAAGGATCTATTTTAATTGAAAATTTTTAAAGTTTGTTGAAAATTATTCTCATTGCTTAAATCTTAAATATACAATTTTTAGTTATCAGTTTACCTTTTTTATTTAAAAATTGAGCTCTTTTATTTCAAAATTCATGTAGCTTGTTGAAAATTACTCTATTTTTTTGAAAATTTAACCATTTAACCATATATTTTTTGTTAAAAAATTATGTTTTTTATTTGAAAATTCAACTATTTGGTTCAACATTCATGTAGTTTGTTTAGAATTTATTTTTTTTTATTAAAAATTGAACAACTTCATTTTTGGCCGTAATTTATTTTTAAATTATGAAAATTCCTGTAATTTGTTAAAAATTACTTTCTTCAGTTTCAACTTTATCTGCTTTAATTAAAAATCCTTGAAGTTTGTTGAAAATTATTCTCTTTGATTAAATCTTAAATATCAAATTTTTAGTTATCAATTTACCTTTTTTATTTAAAAATTGATCTGTTTTAGTTCAGCATTCATGTAGCTTGTTGAAAAATACTCTATTTAGTTGAAAATTTAACCACTTAACCATATATTTTTATTTAAAAAATTATCTTTTTTATTTGAAAATTCAACTTTTTGGTTCAAAATTCATCTAGTTTGTTCAGAATTTATTTATTTTTTGTTAAAAATTAAAAAAATCCATTTTTAGTTAATAATTCATTTTTTAAATTAGAAAACTCATCTATTTTAGTTTAGATTTCCTGTAATTTGTTGAAAATAACTTTCTTTAGTTTAAAATTGATCTATTTTAATTAGAAATTCTTGAAGTTTGTTGAAAATTATTCTCTTTGATTAAATCTTAAATATCAAATTTTTAGATCTCAATTTACCTTTTTTTATTTTAAAATTGAACTGTTTTAGTTCAACATTCATGTAGCTTGTTGAAAATTAATGTATTTTTTTTTTGAAAATTTAACCATTTAACCATATATTTGTTGTTAAAAAATTATCTTTTTTATTTGAAAATCCAAATATTTGGTTTAAAATTCATGTTCTTTGTTTAGAATTTATTTTTTTATCAACAATTTAAATATTCCATTTTTCATTAAAAAATTTTTTTCTTTACAAATTTAACTATTTGGTTGAAAATTGATTTGCCTAGTTAAAAACTCATGTAGTTTCTTAAAAATTCCATTTGGTTGAAACTTAAAATACTTAATTGCAGCTTAAACAATTTTTTTGAAAATGAGGTTTTTTCTTTTGAAAATTAATTTTTTTATCTAACAATTCAAATATTTAGTGGCAAATCCACCAAGTTTTGGTTGAAGCTAATTCTTTGGTATTTGAAAATTCGACCGTTTGCTTAGAAATTCATTTCGGCATGTTAAAAATTCTACAATGTTCTTCAAAATTAAGTTATTTATTTGAAATTCAAACTTTTATTAAAGTTTCGGTTTGAAAATTCAACTGCTTTCTAAAAAATCGAGTTTTTGCTTTGAAAACTTAACTCTTTTGTTGAAAATGCAATAGATTTCAATTTGTAATTTTAAGAATAACATAAAACTACAATAATTTTATTTAAAAGAATTTTATCCCCTATTTTCGTGAGAAATGACTTTCTTCTTCATTTATATTCAGCAAAATTGAAAAATTGTTAAGGGAAAAGTCCAGGAATTTTGATAAAAATGTTTTTAGGCCCTGTTAATTAAAAAAAATAATATATTTTTCATAGTCTTAACCGAAAAAAGATTCTGTTCAAATCACACAAGATGAATCAAGAATCTTTCGCGTCCTTTTTTACCTCGCGTGCCAGAAAAGGGAGTTTGAATCTAAAAATAAAATTAAAAAAGGACTTAAGGTCGTTTTGGGGAAGACCGTCGACGGTTGCGTAACCAACTACAAGGATATCAGGGTCGCCGCGAATCTCGCGAGGTGTGGACAACTTTCTGTCAAAAAAAAAAAAATCGAGAAAGATCCTTACGTTTTGAAATAAAATGTAAACAATTCTTTTTTTTCCTTCAACTGACGGAATGATCCCGCTTTCGCGGAAATCCTTCTTAGTGACTATTTTTACTTGGTCGCTCATTCAAACGACCAGACAGTCGAGAATATTGTCATACTTGTGACTTGTGACTAAGAGACTGAGAGACTTATTGCGTCAACGATGCGATTCTCTGTTTAGCACCATGAAGCGTGAAAATAGGCGACACTTTTTTAGATTAAAAAATAAGCTAGAAAAAATGTCTCGGCAGACGAAAAATTAAAAGAAGCTTTTCAAATTTTTGAAAATTTTTTCTGGACTAAAAGAGAAACGTTTAAAAAATATATTATCTGGTTTAAGAAATTTTTTTCGGTTTTTTAGCATTTAGTCCAAGCGCTACACTTAAATTTAACTCATTAGATATTTTTTTAGACCGGTCGTCAACAATTTTTTGGTTGAAAAAACATTTTCGTTAATGCTCTATTTCAAAAATTCATTTGTAGTTTTACAAAAGAACAATTTTTGAAGATTTTCCATATTCTTAAAGACTAAAAGAAAAAACAGTAATTTAAAATAAATTCGTGCACATATTTTTGAAACAGTGCAAAATCTTGAACTTTGGAACTTTTGATAATTATTTTAAAATTCAATCAAATCTGTGCTACGCAAACCTTTTTCTTTTCGTATTTTTGAAGAAAAGGAGTATTTGTTATTATATAAAAAATATCTGCAATTTTGCAGAATTTAAACAAAAAATTATCATCCTTTTGTTAAAACAATAATTTTGGCAGATGGTCTGCAAAGTTCTCTAATGCCAATGGAACCCTTAATGCTAAATTTCTTTCTTTTTATTAATTGAAATTTTTAAAATTTTAATTTAAAAAGTTTGATATCATACATTTAAAAACCTTAGAATGAATTAGTTTTTTTTTTAAATGGGAACGAGGTAGATTATAATTATAATTATTAGGGTGGCATTTAATAATTAAAAGTTTAATTTTTCAAAACGGTACCCCTAGAATTTTTTCCGCTTAGAAAATATCTGACTGGAATTTTCTTCCAATTAAAAAAAGTTTGACTAATGCCGGGAAGTTTTTTAAACTTTCTAAATTTAGAAATTTTAGAAATTTATTCTGTAGATACGAAAAGTCAAAAAAATTAAAAACATAAAAACAATTTAAAAAAATGCCTGTTGAATAAAAGAATTGTTCTATAATAAAGAAAAAATTACTTTGGATTCGGTTGAATTGAAACTAATTTTTAAAAAGTTGGACAATTTTTTACTTGAAAACCATTTAGTTTTAATTAGAATAGCAAGATATGATTTTATTTTTTCATAAGCCAAATTCAAAAATCATACGTAAATAATTTTTTCTGTTAAAAAAATAATGGCGTTTGACAATAACTTAAACTTCAACTTTTTAAAAATAAATGGTGATGTAGCTGAATCAAAAAAGTAATTTTTTGTTTATTAAAAAATAATTGTTGGATTCATCAGGACTTTTTACAATCATTTTCTAGTTTTTATTGAAGGAGCATCGTTTTTGAAAATTAAACTTTTAATTTTTAAGACCCACCTTGATAAATATTTATAAAAAAAAAATTAAATTTTTAATAATTCCATAGATTTTGAGAAAGTTGAAAGTAGATTATTGATTTCGAATGAAAAGATTGATGAATTGATGAATGAGTTACAATTTTTAAAGTTTTTTATTTTGAATCCTTTTATTTGGAAACCTTCAAATTTGAAAAAAATTTCCTCTGTCCGAAAAAAGAGTTTTTCTGTGATTTAATGAATGAGAAAAATATTTCTGACTATTTAACTTTACATAAAAAACATTATTTTTAACGACAACATTTTAAAATTTATATAAAAATGTATTCTAACTGTTTTTTATGCAATTAAAATTTTTTTAATAAAAATGTTTTTTTCATAAAACACGACTGATAATATTTATATTCTTAAAATGCGATTTTTTAATTTTTTTAAAATTGAAGGAAGCCCTTTAAAAGAAAAGATTTTTATTAAACAACTTAAATTTAAAGAGTTTGACATATCGACAAATTCTAGTTTGGGAATCTTAAATTTAAAAAGCCTAAAATTAATTTATTTAGCCCAAATATAAATATTTATGAAAAGAATAAAAAACGAAATGTTAAAGAATTTTCATTCAATTTTGAGAAACTGAATTTTAAGAGTGGATTAATGATTTTGAATAAGAAATGGATGCAGTATTTTTAATAAGCGGGGGCTTTTGCTGATTATAAATGGGTGCCAATTGATCAAACTTAAAAATGCGCTATATTTTTTTGTTTAATTAAAAAATAAACAGATAAAAACGTCTTAACTTAACATGATACAGGTTTTACATTTTTTTTTAAACCAAGAATTTTTCAGATTTTTTGAATTTTTTGTGGAGTTTTTTAAGTTGAATATATTTGTAGATGTTCTTTATTTAGAATCCCTCGGTTTATAAGGCTTTAAATTAAAAAATTATAATTTTTAATATTTATAATTGGAAACTAACATTTAAAGAGTTTAAAGTCTCCTTAAGTTCTAGTTTGAAAATTTTAAATTTGAAAAGCCTTATATTAATTTATTGACCGAGGTAGATTGCAAATATAAATATTTATGATAAAAAAAAGAAAATGTTGAAGAATTTACCTTTTTTTTAAGAAAATAGATTTTAAAAGTGGATTAGTAATTTGGAATAAAAAAATAGATTGATTAATTAATTAGTGGGGATTTTCTTGAGTGTTATTGCGTCCAAGTTGATCAAACGTGAAAATACGCGAATTTTTGTTAAATTAAAGGATGAGCTGAAAAACACGTCTCAGACGTAGGACTTAAATAAAAAGCTGTAGACAGTTTTGCAAATTTTTTCTGGATTAAGAGACTTAAAAAACTCAATTTTATAGATTTTGTGAATTTTTTTTTGATTGAAAATGTTTTTAAATGTTCTTAATTTTTAATCCTTCAGTTTGGAAGTCTTTATATTTGACCAATTTTAAATTTGAAAATGAAATATAAATTTT
>JAAAKG020136384.1:0-13219 GCA_010014905.2 Druon quercuslanigerum
AAAAATATTCTATCTAATTAATAACCAGTCTAACTGAAACTCTGTTTCAATAACTCTGTTTCAAATTTAAAATTAAGTAAAAATATCTAAAACCTCTAGTAAAGAAATTCAGTCCCCGTAACTTTTGTTAAAAATATAAAGTTACGTGATTTGACAAGAGATATTGAAACATTATCCGGCCTTATTTTATTACAAATTATTAGGATGTATTTTGATTGTAACTGTATCTCAAAATTTTTATATTATTTCAGTTCACTTTTAACTCGTCAAGAAATCTAGAAAAATGCATAAATAAATCAACAGGGTTTTATGGTAAATAGCACTATTTACTAAAATTACCCGTATATAAAATTCTGGATACCAGTACAGAACTTTTTCTTAAAAATAAAAGTCAGAATCTTGTAGAAAACTTTACTTAAAAAAGTAACTAAATTGTATTTAATAAGACGTGGCTGAAAATATTTTGAAGAATAAGCAAAGTAGGCAAAAATGCGTTATGACGGATGGCCCCTCACAGTCCTTTTTACAGGGTCTCTCTAAATATATTTCCAAAAATAATGAGCTATTATTTCTACAAATGGCGCTGTGAGAACTACAGTCATATAGTTGTGGAAAGTAAACAGTCTGAAGTTTATAAAGATGGTGTAATTTTTTCGCGTATCATGTTTTCAGAATGCGTGAAATTTGACAAAAGATGTATCTCATACAATCCTTCTACGCAAAAGGCACATCTTAAGCGGCAGCAACAAGAGCATTCCGAAGGACAGCTAACGTATTTGCTGCTCTGCAAGAAGTTTACGGTACTGGTTTAATTGGGCCAGGGTTTCAAAACTTGCAAATGGTGTCATGGAGTGGCCTCCATATTTACCCGATTTTGGGGTACTCCATATCTCCATTTGCAAATTTTGGGTACCTTAGTTAAATAACACGAGTATCGTAAACTTCTTGAGCAGAAAGAAATACGTCAGAAGTCCGGTGGACTACTCTTGTTGCTGCCGCATAAGATTTGCCCTTCACTATTATTCTTGGAGAAATAGTAGCTAAATATTTGTGGAAATATATTTATGGACACCCTGTAGAATTTTTTAAGGTGCGGCAAGTTTTTTTTATTAATTCGATACATTTTTCGAGCACATTAGGCCCCCATCCTACATCAAGGTCTCTACTTAAATCCACTTGTTCGAAAATTATTGTTAATTTATGAACAGGTTAAATTAATATTGTGCAACGCACTATCCAATATCTAGTGTAATTTTTCGCACGTGAACTTTTTTTGAAAGATTCAATAATTAGGTATTTTAAATAATATAAGCGATTTTCCCTATAAAAAAAGCAAAGGTAAGGTATTGATCTACGTGTTGCATATTTTGCCATTACATTTACGATTGTAGTTTTCTTTATATCAAATGATATAAGTATGCGCGCCCCACTATCCACTTCTCCCCTACGTATTTTAAGCTAAGCTTGTTATTATTTTCATTATTGGCTAGAGTTTCAAGCAATCAACAATTTTATTTTATTCTCATAATATAGTGGCTAAACCCCAGCCAACAATTATTTAATTTTATACTACCAGGCTATTGGCTATTGCTAGGCCAATCAAAGTTGATTTAAAATGGTGAGTTATCATAGTTATCAGAATACAATTAAACGATCAAAAAGGTGTGGGGTTAGCAAGGAGCTGAGCAAGGAAATCGAACAATTAATTGACACACATATTTAACATTGAATAAATGAGGTACGGCTAATGATACGGGACACAAAATAAATCATTTATTAAATGGCATCGGATGCCTCACATAAACCAGAACATCCCGTTAAAAAAGAACAATCATATAATCTCAAATAAAAATCAGAACTATACACTTTTCTTAACCTAGCAAGTATAGCGAATTAACGATTATGCTGTCATCGCGTCACATAGTTATATCGGGTAACCATTGAAATATATTTAATGCGAGCGACCCTATTCGTCCTTGACTGACTGCCAACATTAACTCTTATAATTTGATTCATGCAGTTTTAAAACAAGAGAAATGATAAATCTAAAATGGTGCCTTATTTGTGACTGTCGAGATTGGCCAAGTTTCATTTCGACAGATCTGTTGATTATTTAAGATTTATTGTGATTCGTTAACAAAGCCTTCTCGTACTGACACTTAACAACCGATTATGACGGAACTTTCCCGTTACCGAACAACACAACTCGCCTCTATTTTACTCTCGAACTTTACTTACAAATATAACAGTTGGTTACAACTTAACCCGTTATAAATATCCACAAAATAATTCACATTCCAAGTTAATTTTACCTTATCTGACCTTTAATGTCATGGGCCCACGGCATGTTGGAACGATTCCGGTTGTTACGTAGAATCAACGACCCTAATCTATAAACTTAGTCCATAGACTACGCGCCTAGAACGCTAACTACGCTCGGCTTAGAGTGTTCCACAGTATCTCGCCATTGGAACTAGCCAACACCACGTGCGCGACGCGACACTTTTTCCGACACACCTACGTTACATAGTGCGCGCTTACAGATACCGGCTGCTAGTATTTTGACATTTCGCATACTAAATAGCCGGTGTAGAGTTCCGCGTGATCGTGCCCCCCCCTATCTCGGTAAAGTGTTGGGGTCCGCCGGCCCCAAGAATTCCTAGTGAATAAAATAAAGAAAAAGTTCGCTCGAGTTAATAGACGGAGTTCTATATTTTTTATCAGAAGCCCCCAGTCTGGTGACGGATCAGTGCGGTCTATTTACAATCCCTAGACCTCAACAGAATTTATTCACGGCAACAGGCCGTCCTTATTGAGGATACTGTCGTATAACAGCGACTAAGAATCTGTGCTCGACCAGGTATGGCTCGCCAATTAAGTTTTATATTCAATGGAATTGATTGGGCGTAAATATCAATTCAATTTGGTTTTAGTAAATAATACCACGTCACGGTATGTAGAGCAGAAAACGTTCACTGCATACTTGGACTACGTAAGTCTCAAAATTATTCGGAAAGCATGCTACTTGAATATTCCATTGATTAAATTCTCAAGGGCATGGAATTTAACTGCTCCTTTAGATGTTAAATAATTAGAAGAAACTTTCACTACATCTTCTCAAAAATTTACATTCGAATTATAAAAAGGTTTCGCAAAATATTCTAGAAGATGATGTAGCTGCTGATGGTTTATACTTTAGGAAAACACATCTTGACGCAGTTTTCCCAACACTTGTTACGTATCGGCGGAACGGCGGTTTACAATTTTTTATTATTACAGAACACGTCAGTTTTTACTCGTATTATCTTGTATGCTTGTTAACTTTCCAATCGAAAAAAGTAGCAATGAAAATTAAGGCAGAAAATTTTTAAGAGTATCATTTTGCTGTATTATAGAATTAAATTTGTCGTCGCTTATATTACCTTTTCTCGCTTTTCAACTCTACAATCGATAAGTTTAGTATTGAAATTGAAAAAGGACTACATTTTTTAATATTACGGAACATGTTTGTCTTCAAATGTATTGTTCTTTTTTTCTTTTGACAACTTTGCAATAAAAAAAACTATTCATGAATATTAGAAAAATGCGGTAGATTTTTAGGGGCTTAGAATATGTTCAATACTAAACGCGTATGTTTTATTTGTCTTGTTTTTTTCCTATATCAAATCTCAAATTAAAAAAATGAGTAATGAAAATGTAAAAATGTTTCCAAATTTAAGAGTAATACTTAGGTCAGAAGTAGGTATTGAGTGGATATATGTGGGTTTATGCTTCAATTTGATTTATTTGGAACCTTACTTTTGCGTTAATCATTCCTTCTCTTTGATTTGTAGCCTCCAATGTCGTTACTGAACTTCGTCGTTCGCTACAAAATTGATGAACAATCTTCCTTAATGCCACATCAAGATTTTTCCAACTACACGATAAACATCGCTTTGAACAAAGCAGGGGTTGATTATGAGGGTGGCGGATGTAGATTCATCAGAGACGACTGTGCAATCACGGATACAAAGCAAGGTTGGACGCTGATGCACCCTGGGTCTCACTTACACGAGGGAATACAAGTGACTAAAGGCACTCGTTACATCATGATTTCTTTTATTGATCCGTACGATGCTTACCAATAAATTAGAAGTAATTGTTATGAAAGTTATCTTAAGGTTTTCGGGGTCGCCAATTACGATTCCGATGTTAGAATTGCAAAATTAAACATGAGGAATCTAATATGGCGGATATTGAATATTGAATTAGTTGTAATTATACAAGTGTTCGCCATATTGCATCCGCCAAATTGTTTTTATCTTGCAATCAACGTCAGATTAGTTATGGACAATCCAAAAACCCCTTGAGGATAAAATTTCAAGTTTATATGAAGAAAGTTTTTCTTTTTTTTAATATGTTATCGACTTGATTCGCTCGGGTGCAGGAAACCTGGACGATTTGAAGGATCACAGTCACTTTTTAGGCAGCCTAAATTAACCTAATCAGAGGGTATTCGTATATTTACTCGGATATTTGGGGACCCGTGTAGTCGAAGTCACGCATGTTACTCTGGTACCACGGTAATAATAAAAAATCGGGTACTGGGTACCCTAATAATCGGGTAATAACCGGTTACCCGGATACTCTACGTATTTTTCTGGATTTTAAAGATTTCTCATTCGACATCAAATTTCAAATGTTAAGAAAGCAAAGAATAAACGCACAATAGTTGCACAACCCGTATTTGATAATCAAATGAAATAACCAAAATGTCAGAACGCCTGGAGCACGTGGTGGCTTAGTGATGACGTTGAGATTTGAGATAAAAATATTTCGCTAGAAATATGACACTTCATGAAAATATTCCCGTAACCAATTTGACATTTGCTGCCACATGGTGACTAATTGTATGAAGGGCTATCTGATATTTTTGATCAATTTACCTTTTGTTTCACTGTTTTCCTGCTACCCAAAACCTAACCGGGTATTGACTGACTACTCAGGTATCCAGGTACCCGATATTTTGAATATTATCCGGGTACCCGAGTAATACTCGAGCCATCGGGTACTTGCCTGAGTACCCGAATAAACGGGTATTGGCAAAATTAGAGCCCTAACGAAACTGCTCGATGTGGCCTGTCAGGCCGATTGCGTCTAGCAGAGGGTTAATTAGAGATTCTCTAGGGAGAGTTGAGATAGGTTTCCACCTCCAATAGTCGCCGCTGTACCGGAACTTCGATATTTTCATGGGTCGCGGATAGTTTGAAGTTTTATTTTTTATTGATTCTTCTGTTTATGAAAATTTTGATGTATATGTGTTTCAAAGTGAGTATTATTTTTTCCTAACCCCAATAACTAAGCTTCCCAATAATAATTTTTAATGTTTTTGTTTGAGTGTTGTCTCTATTTTGTATTAAATCCTCTTGAAAATAAAATTGCGATTTGAAAATAGCGCTAACTCATGCCAATCAAAACTCATAAAAGTAGTTAACTACTTTTCGTACAGCGGCGCAAATCAGATTTGAAGTACTCCGTGTCTCAACTCTCCCTTGAGGATCTCAAGGGTTTATGTAGGATCAACTTCAGGGTGCCGACGATACTAAAAATCGAATAATCCTGATAAAACTAGAACTTGAATAAACTTGAATCCTTTGGCAGTTAAAAAATCTCAGTTGGTACCAGTAAATTCTATGCAAATACTTAATACAATAAAATAAAAATGATCGTTTTAATTAAACTTTTCGATAAATGATGTAGAAAATTATTAAAAGAGCCTACACCTGGGAATTAATGTCATCATCGGCAATTCATTCACGAACTCTCTAGAAATCGAAATGATTGTATGCAGTTGAGATCTTAAGATGTGAACTGAGACTTAGACTATTGCATTATTATAGTAATTCATAGGATTATTTTTCAGAAAAAAAGAAATGCGCAAATAAACGATATGTGTATTCCATAAACTATAATAGAACTTTTTAAAGGTGGCGAGTTATTTTTCCCTTTAATATATTGTGAGCCTTTTGATGAAATCTCGATATTTGTACTTACTTTATCAAAAACAGCGACCAGTTATTTAGTCATTGAAAATATGTGTATGTTTTATTTGTAAGGGACGAAAGAGGTGATCTAAAATTGGTATAATCGGCATTTTTTCTGAAAATGTGCTACTCCATAGCATAAAATTATTAATGAGGAAGTAATTAATCTTATGATATGGAATGTCAAATTTTCGGAAAAAATGCCGCTCTCTTAAATTCTAGCTGGCGTGCTGTCAGGATTATGAGACTGTTTAATCCTTGTTCGGCACACCTCTCTGGAGTAACGTACTTGGCACATGCGGTCGCTGACGACCCCAGTGTGAAAAAATTGTTATAAATAATAAATCCTTAACTATTTTTACTTGAAACTTTTTAAACTATTTTAAAATACTTATTTTAAAAGATCATACCTGTTATATAGCTAAATATTATATTTAAATTTAAAAAAAAATTTTGAAATTCCTTAAAGTGGAAAAACTCCACTTTTCACCAAAAAATTCATAACTTTTTTCCTTGATAGAATAAGCTAAAAATTCAACTGAGTCTTCTCCTAATGTATTGGTACTAGAAAAAAATTAGTGTGAAAGAAGGAAGTGAAAGTGAGAATTTCGTGAAAAATCGAACTAATCATTTTTATAATAAGTAACATAATTTATTTATTATAAAAATGATTGTAAACTATTTATTAAGAAGAAAGAGTAAAAAACATTACAAGTATTCATAATCTATTTATTTAATTAATTAGAATCATTATTTTAAATATCTAAACACTCCTCACACATAGTGACACTCCGATTTAGCTTCTATTTTGAAGCACGCAATTTATATTGCAAAATAGGAGGTGCCAGCCTTATTTTTAACTTTAGAATCAAAATATAAAAAAATGCACTCCAAATTTTGATTTTCAAACGTACTTGGCACACCGGGTATAGTTATTAGTAGTTTGGCCACTGACTTTTATGTTTATCATCCTGGCACACGCAACTACAATGCAATATGCAAGAATTTGCAACTGCAGCAAGCTCATACACTGCTGCAAGAAAAGAAGCAGTGTCTGGGTATTCTGCGTATATTCTGGGTATATTCTGGGTCTTTGTTGAGTTCTATATATCACATATCCAGCCACCGCTCATCTATAGCATGTCGTGTCACAGGTATATGAACCTCCTCTTCCACCGCATCTTCGGAGTGGGCTACAGGTACTGCTAATTGTTACTGCACCTGTTCTGCTTTTATCTAGTCCGAAGTCCATGTCGATATAATTGGAAAACTGTTTATGACATCGATCGCTTGCTGAAATTTTTAGTCCGAACTAGCATGTAGCTTCAGATCCCTTGATGCATGCTATTTAATATTTTTCTCAACGGGTTTAACAATAAATATAACCGCAGTGCACTAAAGGGGCCTCCTTGAATGATAACGTTCAACATACGTATTAATCTTGTTATCTTTGGTTATCCATGATCAAAATACTTGATTCTTGCATCCTAAAGCATCATCGAACGGCATAGAAAGTCCATGAACCGTGTGCAGAATTTGTATACTTTTAATTCTTAAAGCAAATAGTCATGTGTTACGAAACGAAACGCTTGCTTGCAGTCTATGTATGCCATGTACAAGTTTCTTTGATATTGATGAACTTGAGTAACGGCAACAGCATGATAACGACAATTCAGTGGACATTCAAGCAAGTTTCAACAAAACATTTAGCCAACGCAGATGCACACTCCCCAGGTACTTGTACCAAAAGCTGTGCACCATGTACGCACCTTGAGCTTCCCAGTTACTTGCCCTTTTTGTCAACCGTTGAAATATTTGAAGCTGTGATGTTATTTTGATTTACACTCAGTTCACAGTAGAACCTTTTTTCATCTGCCTGAAAGGTTTGATTTTGTTGCCTTCTTGTACTACTTTTCTTGTACCAACGCAGTCTCACAGTAAGAACCTGAAGTCTCTGCCGTTGGAAGTCTATAATCTCATCCAATATTGCATATGGCAATGCCTCGATGTACCGAGAGTGAATGATTCTTTAACATGGTGTATCAGTTTTCTGGTTCTATATTCTTTCTTATGTTGAGTCAATCGATCCAATATTCACTTTACTGGAGTAAGAACTGCAGTTGTAGAACTAGTTCTGCGGCAAGAAGTTATAGCAGCAACAATAGCTGCACAGTATGCATGAGTTTGCGCCTCTAACGCAGTTTTGTTGTGTTCAAATACATAGGTAAAACCTTGCCGTTTAGGTGTTCTATTAGTGCACGCAGATCATTTTTGATGTTCATCTAGGACATAGAATGCCTTTTTGTTGGCTCTACATGTTTGAACTCTAGTAAAGCATGACCAAAACTAACGCTCAAGGTGCTGTAGTTTTTATGGGAACTCGCGGTTTGCCTCAACGCTGTTAATGGCCGGGTTTGGTTCTACTGCATCCGGTGCTTGATGTACATTGTCCCTAGTACCTAAGCCTTCAGCTCCAATCAGTTCTTCGTTGTCCACATCTCCCGAGAAGAATTCATAAATAGGAAGCTACTGTTGCACTTTCATTTTAATGAAAACTATTTCAATAGCCAAAAGCAATCTGCTTACAGATATTGAGGGTTTTTGGTATGCTACATTCTGCTTATTTATTCTTGTGGCTAGCTGTAGGTACTTAAGCAAGCATAGTCGATTATATTTTCTCCTCACATTTGGCATCCGTTTGGCCACGTGCCTATGGATGATGTGGTGTTGCTGAATCATCATGCATCAGGTTGGACTTGTTGTTCAATGTCCATTGATCGGTCTTCTGAAATGCAGGGATTACTGCTGATGTGCTTCATCTCAGAGATAAGATTTCTTAGTGCGAATTTTTATATCTGAGGATACTTTGCAGTAAACTTTGGCATAAAGTTGTATCCTTTTTTCCTTTCGGTTTCAAACTTCACACTTTTAGATCAGAGACGCACCAATTTCTCTTCCATTGTGGAATCCTCCTTGATGCTCTACCACAGTACGTCTGTCAAGGTAGTTGGCTGCAAATATCTAAAAAGTATCCTCAGCAGCACAGTTGTTATTTAACTGCTTACCGCTTGTTGCAGATGTTCTTTATGGCCAGCTGTTTGATTAGTAAGAACTGTCTGACCATCTTGCCGCTCACCATCACTAGCGTCTCGCATGCTGTTGTCCCAGCGGTAGCTCGAGGGGCGCGTCGACAATCGGGAAGCGGCAAGCATCTCAAAATCGTTAATAGATTCTCCATGAAAACTAATAGGTGTTGGTGTTCCTCTAAGTCCCTTTTCTCTTAATTTTCTGTCTGTCTGAAATAGATAAACCTGTGACCACGTTTGGTAGCTAGAAGACCTTAGGTATGGTTATTTCTTTTTATTTAATTTTATTTATTTATTTCATATAATGACTTATTTAATTTATAACTATAATTATTATTGATTTTTAAAAAATAAATTTCTTCAATTAAAAAATTTTAGAACGACTTTAAAAACATGTAGGGGTGATTTACCACCTTGATTTTTCTATAAAATTACGTTATTCATCTTTAATCACGAGAAAACTGTTCCAGTAGGATTGGTCGAAATTGATTTAGTTTTTGTACAAATAAAGACTGTAAAATATACAAATAAAGAATGGAATAAATATTTTTTGGAATCCTTGAGTCAGTTTTGTGATATTTGTGATGAAAATAAGTCCTCCGAATTTGAAAAATTTATCTACAACTTTCTACAATTGATCATAGTCATAGGAAAGTGTCACATACATACTTCAGCTTTTTCATCTTAACATGTCGAATTTTGATTGCCTTATATTCAATTCCATTCTCAATGAAAAGTTCCAAAATAACTTTTTGCGTGGATTAATCGAAATGTGGCTATAAGCATGTTTCTTAAATTTAGTTTTCTTTTAAAATTAATATTTTTCATAAAAATTAATAAATGGATTATTAAATTTTTTGTTACAAAAAATGTCAGAACATAAAATATTTGGGTGTAATGTAGCTCACAAATTCTATCCCCACTCACGCCGAACCCGTTTTTCAGGCTCTGACCTTTCCCTTTAGTAATTCATCACTTTGTATATTTTTTATAAGTTAATTTTCATTACCATTTAATATTAAGTACATTTTCTGCAAATTTAAAAGCTTTTACGTTAGAATTATTCGATTTAGAACACTTTAATTTTGAATTTCCAATAATTGAAATATCAAAGCATTTCGATACAAAGTAGATAAAATCCATAACATATGCACCTGCAAGAGCGAGGATTGAGTGAATGAGTAACGCAACTGTTTGACCCCTTTCCGATGAGAAAGAAGGTTGCGGTCTTTTCCAATCGATTCTACGAGAGACGTTATGGGAGGTGAAAAATGGTCAAAATTGCAAATTTTCCACTCCTTCCATTTGTTATAAGTAATTTTGTTGCAAAAAACATATTTTATCGTCCTAACTTGAAAAATATTTATTTTTTTTACAGTTTCAAACAAAATTTGTGTATTTTTTTTATTTTCAACCATTTTTGTTCTTACACTATTTTTCAATTTCCCGCTCTTGCAGGTGTATATGTCATGGATTAACATCGCATCTGTTTCGTAACCTTATATAAAAATACGATTATACCTACCAATGAGTCTAAAAGTATTTGACTCTGATAATACGGAAATTCAATTCAAATTGAATACAGAGTTAAAAGTTAAATGCTGTTTAGATGCTGTAGGTAATTCAATTTTCAATGTAAATATAAATTATATTAGAATTTCAATTAATTATAATTCAATTTAAATTAAATAAACTTCGATTTAAATGTATTTGATGGTTTGAAATTAATTTGGAATCTTGAAAATAATTTTCATAACTAACCTTAATCACTGAAATATAGTTGAGATTCTTAAACTTCAATTTCAGTTTACAGATCCTTTGACTTGAAATTATTTATATGTGTTAGAATTAAATTTGCAATTTTTTAATCTCAATTTGAATTGAATAGATTTCAATTTCAACAAATGGAAATACAATTTAGATTCCTCAAAATCTAAATTGTAATTTGCGATGCTGGAGTTCAATTGGAATGTAAAGAATGTTAGAATACACTTTGGTTTTTTTAAACTTCACTTTGATTTACTGCAATTGAATTAAAATTATCTAGACTGTAGAATTTAGTATAGCAATTAAAATTAAATTAAAATAAATTATAGAAAATTATAGATATAATGTATAGAAATTCAAATTATATTAATTTATAGCAAATTCAAATTCAAAATCCGGTAAAGTCACATTGTTTTGTAGCAAGTAACTTTGACTTTCTGTGAATAAAAATGAATTGCACGCATTCAGTTTTTATTTCACACTGGACTTAATATACAAAGGTATCTACAATTTTTTAATTGTAGTTAAAGATCAATATTTTTAATTTGATGTATATTTAAATATTCCAAAAAGTGTACATAAGTATCTCTAAAAGGTCTGCATGTACTTTTCAGATTACTTAAGTTCAAACGTAGTGAAAACTCGTAAAATTCAGATAACTATTCATAAACAGTGAGCAAAACTAGATAAATTATTCTTATCAATTTTTAATGTTTAATAATCATTATTATTACAACGCAGTTTCTAAAAATAAACTGCTTAAAGGGTTAAAAAAAATTTAACCAAAGTTTGGTACCTAATTTATTTTTTTTAAGGTTGTTTAGGGGATGTTTAGGGGCTAAAACTCAAAACAATAACGAAAGTTCTAATTCGTGTTTCTGGAACATAGCTCCTAAACACAAGTTTGTTGGAAAACAAACACTTGAAATTGCTGCTCTCAGTGCTGCTTGCATTTTTAATGAAGGGCTTTTACCGATATTAAAGTTATGGAAGTTATGGGAGTCAAAATCGGCCCGCAAGCAAGACAGTTCGCTGATAAGGCCAACGCGTGGCGTGTTGAACTAGCCGAGCTTGAAGCCACTGAAGCGTCTAAGGAAAACCGTACTGCCACTAGAAATGCAAGAATACTTGAAAATGATGCCTACAGGGATCAAGAAGGAGTTGTGTATTAGGCTGGAATGGAGATATGAATAAAATACACCTTTTTCACGATTTTTCACGAATAAAAACTTGAATCAGCTTTTTCTCGAAACCACATTTTTTCAACTGAGTGTCACTCGTATTTCAAAACTATTGCACTTATCATCATAAACTAAACGACATTTTACTCTTTAGATGTCTCTCTATAGTCGGAACTACAACCAAAAATATTCACTGTTATTTAAAAAAGTTATTAACAATTAAAAGAGAAAAAAGGGTCGAAAAATAAAAAGTCCGCCATTTTGTTTATTTTTTGGTGAAAATGTTTCATTGTAGTTCCGACCAGAGACAATTCGATACAGAATACTAAACTATTTTGCTTTTTGCTTTCGGATGATTCGTTTCCAAGAAATGATGACACTCACCAACAAATTAGACGAGTTTGAGCAGCTGTTTTCGGAGCCGCCACAATGAATAAAAAAAAATAAAAACATTTTTAAGCAGTTTAATATATGTACTTTCATCTGTAAAAAACTTAATTTTTAAATATTGTTTTATCAATAAATTGAATTTTTAAAAAAAAACTTGTTTTTTGGCGGAACCTGGCCTTAAACTTATTGATATACACTTTTGTGCTTTTATGAGTATATACTCCTGAAGGTCCCGATTCAGAAAGCGCAGGAGAAAAACTTCCGGGAACAGCTCTTCGATAAGAGGATGCACGGCATCTTTTAAAAAAATGTGGAGGATCGGTCAATGTCGTGTCAGCTAACTTTTGCTTCCCTTAAATCACCTAGATTAAAGTCGGGCATGGAGTGTTTCATTTTTGCGTGTCAAGACCTTAACATACCGTTTTAGCATACTTTCATACTTAACATATTTAACATACTTTCCACCTTAACATACCGTCTCCACATTTTGAGCCAAAACATTCCCGATACTATCTGCAGGACTTGCCGTGCACACCCCGAGAATCCAGGACACATACTACCTCGTTGTTCAACTCATGCGGTAACGACCTACATCCAAAGGCACAATGCGGCACTAAGAATGCTTTATTATCATATCTGTCACTTTTACGGCATTAACCTTAATATCGCTCCGCTAAACGCTCCTATGGAAATAAAGTCAATTATCGAGAATGAGAAGTGCCGCATATACTGGAACTTTATATTCTCGACAATTGTTTCTGTTGCACACTCG
>JAAAKG020136385.1:2437-13219 GCA_010014905.2 Druon quercuslanigerum
GGCCCTAGGCGCGGGCGGGGGGGGTGGGGGGGGGGGGGGGGCGGGGGTGGGTCGAACCATAAACAGTCAGTGCCGCCTGCACCGTTTCCAGTTGGAATGCATGATATTGCGCAGTATACTTTACTGAGTACTCTCGCACGCAGGCCCTTTCGGGACGCTGAAAATTGTGGGGGGCCAGCAGTTCTAGGAAGACCAAAAACGGGGAGACTGCAAGCGAGATTTTGGTTTAGTTCTGATCCCCTCATAGTGCATCTGATTTTTCAAAGCGTAAAGAGCGAGAGATTAACATAAGTAGTAATTGCGTGTGTTATTATGTTAAAATAAATAAATGAGATTTGTTTTTACAAAAGTTGACTTTTTATTTTTGTACAAGAATATTTATTTATTTATCACTATCTATTGTGTCCCTTTAAAGTAATCCCCCTTCTTCCAATCCTCGAAATACTTCTGATCTGCGCAATTTGGTATGGCCTTGAGCTCTACCAACGATGCGATCTTTATCTCATGAATCGTGGCAAAACGTCGTCCTTTCATGGGTCTCTAGTTTTGGGAAGAGGAACAAGTCGCAGGGGGCCATGTCCGGTGAATACGGTGGCTTAGGCATGAATATCGTGTTGTTTTTAGCCAAAAACCCACGAACAAGCAACGATGTGTGAGCAGGTGCATTATCGTGCTACAAAAGCCATTAATTGTTTCGCCATAAATCCGCGCGTTTTTTCATATTGCTTCACGCAAACGCCGCATATCTATAAGGTAATATTCCTTATTGACCGTATGACCTGCTAGCAAGAAGTCATGATGCACCACGCCATTGTAATCAAAGAAAACAGTGAACAAAACCTTCACGTTTGACCGAACTTGGCTCGCTTTTCTCGGTCTTCGGGATTCAGGCTGTTTCCACTGAGACGATTAAGCCTTAGTTTCGACGTCATAACCATAAAGCCCGTGCTTCGTTGCCAGTTATGAGGCTTTTGAGTAAATCTGGATCATCGTTGACGTCATTCAACAGCTCCTGAGCGATGATCATTCGACGGTTCTTTTGGTCAAAATTCATCAATTTCGAAACAAATTTCACTGCCACACAAGTTTCAGGCTCAAAACATCCGTAAAAATTGCATGGCATTAGCCAACCGATATGTCGACATCTTCAGCAACTTCTCTAATAACGATTCGACGACTCCCTACAACAATCTTCTTCACTGTTTCAACGTTTTCATCGGTTGTTGATGTGCTGGGGCGTCCAGGGCAGGCTTCGTCATTATCAGTCAACGTTTCAAGATCGAATGTACGTAGCCCGCCAAATTCGAAGTCACCTCGTATTAATAATAATACGTAGCGAAAAATTACTTGCATAGAATCACTGCATTGTAACTCAAATTCATCGCTAAAAGATGAAGCAAGTATTCACTTCTGACATAAAGTATTGCTTAACTTATGACAAAACAGTTGTTTTTTTTACAAAAAATTATCGACGTCTGATGAAATGGATGTTGAAGTTGACAATCTCAAAAAGACACCCCAGTGAACTCAAAAAAAAAAACTAAAAAAATTCGAATTTTTCCCGAAAAAACCCTGAAAAATTGTAATAATTACCTAAAAATCTTCTACATTCTTTTTATGACAAATTTGTGAAAGTTTTTAAAAATTTGGACTCTTTTTGAATATTCTCTTTAAATTAATTTTTTAAAAAGAATAAGAATCGTTTTGAATTTTGCTACAAAACTTAAGAAAATATTTAATTCTCTTGAAATATTTCAAAACACGTAACATTCTTCTAACCTAACTCGAATTTTAAAAAAATATTTGGATAAACTTCCAAAATTACAAAAATTGTCTTGAAATATTCCACATTTTTTTCGACCTTTTGAGAAATCTTTTTAATTTTCTAAATTTTTGTTTGACAATTAATTAATCATAATGAAAAATTATTTTAAGTACTCCCACTTTTATCGAAATTGTTTAAATATCTACATTTAATTAACAAGCTTGTTCATGCTCTTCAAATTATGAGTAATATTCAATTTGTTTCCAAAACTTCAAAAAAAATTTTAATATGTTTTTAAATATTTTGAATTTTTCCTGATATTAAAAAAGACTGCAAAATGAAAAAAATACCTTAAAATCTCAAAACCTTTCAAAACGATGTGTTGTTCGCTATCTTCAAAAATTTACTCTTTGTTTAAACTTTATTGCAATATTTTCAAAAATTAAATTGTTTTTGAATCATTTTAAAACGTCAAAATAACTCTTAACCTTCCACTAATTATAAGATAAATAAATAAGCTGACGTAAAACATAATAAGCAACATAAAACATAAAATACACGGAAAAAAATCTGGGTGCAGGGGGGAACCAAGTACGCTGGAATCAATTTCGTCCGCGTGGACTGGACCTGTATCGGTCTGAAAATGGAACTGCGGCTGTTCAATTTTCTTGGGACCAGCTGGATTCCGGCTAGCTAACGCAAGACGTACTAGTATCGAGACAACATTGCTTCTGCGGATGCGGGACTACAAAAATCCAACAGAAAGATCGCGGTCCGTCCGACGCTGGTATCACAGGAGTCCGGACGAAGCGGGACCGATGTGTTCTACTAGCTAGACCCGAACGTTCCAGAGCTCGAGCGAATGCGCTCGAACTCCTGTGATACCAGCGTCGGACGGGACGCGATCTTTCTCTTGGATTACTCTAGTCCCGCATCCGCAGAAGTAATGTTGTCTCGATACTAGTACGTCGGGTCCCAAGAAAATTGAACTGCCGCAGTTAATTTTTCGGACCGATACAGGGCCAGTCCACTCGGACAACATTGATTTCAGCGTACCCGTACCCCTGCACCCGTATTTTTTTCCGTGTAGCTGTTGTGCAAAATATAAATTGAGGAATATCTTTGTGCCTCTGATAAAAAAAATAAGAAGAGAAAATATTTAAATAAAAGCTTTCGTTTAAAGTAAACAAAGTTTATGTTGTCCATGTAAAAGATTTGATTTAAAAATTGAATTAAAACAAGTTTGAGTTGGTTTGAATCAAACAAGTAACTATCCCAGTGAGTGCTTTAAAATTTCTTCGGCAGTGCAAACTTTAGAGGTTTAGAGTTTAGATTTTTAGAATATATATAATTCTATTCTTTCAAGGTCAACACTCAAAGAGCTAAGCTCCTCGCAGCCCTCCTCGCAACTCATTTTTCCGATACCTGCGGCCGGCTATATGGCCATCCCTGCACTCTCTCTCCCCTATTGTGAACGAGGAAAATCCTATTTAGTCATTTTGTCACGGAATTCCGATTCGAGACAAACTTTTCGATATTTTTCCGATTCGACGCAAAACCGAGAGACACAAATCCGAGACTGGAAGTGAGTACCGTATCGACATAGCCTCAGTATCGAAAAATATCGCTCGGCGGCATCACTATCATTAAGTAAGAAGTATTTGCAGACAAATTCGGAGAATCAAAACATTTTCCTAATCGTCTCCTGAAATGTCTCTGTAAATTAGGAAGGAATGAAATATAAGGAGACTTAATATTACAATGAAGAAGAATTAGTGGAGGAATGCAGAGTACTTCAGCCCCTCTCTGCAACTTCACTGTAATTATTTTGCGGACAATCAAAATTCAGAGATTTATCAATAAAAAATGCTGCAGACAAAAACTATTTAACTATTTGCATGTACAGAGCCAGTCTGCGTTTCACTATGATTTTCTGCGATTTCGCTGTAAACTGGAAATGATCATGAGTTGTATCAAAAGGACTTAGAAAGAAAATAATCAAGATTAAGGGCTTGCATAAAAAAGCAGAATAACTCCACTTTATTCTGCTAGTCTCTAAAGTTTCTCTGTAAATTAGAACTAACAGAGATTTGCAGTGAAAGAACTTAAAAATTATTCACTAGAAGAAATTAATTGCAGAAAGAATTAAAGTAACTCTTCTTCTTCCTGCAGTTTCTCTGTAAATAAGATATGAAAGAGATTTGCCGAAAAAGGACTTAAAAGAAATTTATTTAGAGAAAGCAGTTGCAAAAGGAAGCAGAGACTGTGGATTAGAATTAATACAGATTTACAGTAGAAGGACTTAAAAGCAATCCCTCTAGGGAAATTCTAGTAAATTAGATTTGACAGAGATTTGCAGTGGATACATTTAAAAAAATTAAGTTTAAGAAAGGAATTGCAGATAGAATCAAGAGTATCTGCTTCTTCCTGTAGTTCCTTTGTGAACTAGAAGTGACAAGAGATTTGCCGAAATATAACTTAAAAGAAATTCATCTAGAAAAAGGAGTCGCAGAAGGAAGCAGAGTAACTGCTCCTTTCTGTAGATCATCATCCTGCAGTCCCTCTGAAAATTAGATCCGATAGCACGGTCAGCGAAAGTAGTATTAAAAATCGTTGCTGAGTTTGAAGCGTGACTACTCGTTAAAAAATTGAGTAACAAATTTTTTCAAATAACCTTTGAAAAGCTTATTACGTTCTGCGTCAAATGAGCCCTGACAAAGATATTTCTGACATTTTTTAAAGAATATTATGCGTGAGAAGTTTAAAAAAAACTCAAGAATTTCTCAACTTTTGTACATAAACTTTAACTTGTTGCATGACCTAGGAAAGTTGTAGAAAAAATGTTTAATTTCTATAAATTAGTCTTTGAGAGTCTTATTTTTAGATTAAGCCCATAATACTTTTGAAAAATTTACTGTTTCTCAATATACCACTAAAATTGTTTAAGCGTGTTTACACCGAATTTCAATCACTTTAGCAGCGAGTCTGACCGTCTGCGGTGCTCGCCGACTGAGACTCGATGCAGACAGGCTTGGACATTTATTGTTATATCTTGGTTACTCCCGGGTATTTTTGAAGTTTTATAGACTTAGCTTAAGATGAGATTTCACGAATTCCTTCCTGTCAATTTCATTTTTTCCCTTAAATATCATAAGTCACGGCACAGAATTAAAAATAAGACTTCAAAGCTGTACGAATTTGAGATTTTTGGTATAACTTTCCTAGGTCATGCTGCAAGTTGCAATCGCGATACAAAATTCGTAAAAATTTCGAATTATTTTTTTAACTTCTCGCGAATTTTATTCAATTCAAAATGTCAAAAATATCTGTATTATGGATTATTTCAAAGTCAGTAGTGATTTTTAATTGTACTTTCCCTGATCGTGAAACAGTTTCCAGTGGTAATGTGGAGGACGTGTTTACAAAAGGCAGCTCAGTGACTCTTCGTTCTGCAGTTCCTCTTTAAATTAGTTCTAGCAGTGGTTTGCAGAAAAAGGACTTGAAATAAATTCATCCAGAGCAGGGGTATGATATGACATTCTGAAATTCCTTGGCTGCGACAGTAAGAGAAAATACGCCAGTTTTAGAGATTTTATTTGCTCAAAAAACCTTTATTTAGACATCCATTGATTGCATGTGAATAAATAATGTATCTATAAATTAATAATCATAATTTTAGACTGTTCGAGCATTTAAAATGTTTACTTTTGTATAATTTACCAAAATTGCAGAAAGTTTCATGCGAGAATTGAGCCTGCAATCATCCAATTACAACCCCGACGCGCTACCACTTGAGCTATTCGGATAGTTGGAAAATATATTTTTCTAGTCGATAAGACCGCTGGCTAAAATTTTATTCATCTTTCTCGAAAGTGGCCAAATATTGACTCCATTTTATTTTAAAAAATTTAACTTTAGGGCCATAATCTTTATTTTAAAAATTATGACCACAAAAAACACAATATCTTGCACTTGCCTTGTTAAATGTAAAATGAAAACTTTGAAGTTAACTTTCTTTAAATGGTAATATGATGCATGTATTCATTTACAAAATAACTGGTTCAATTTATTTTCTTGTAAGAAATTGATGAGATGTGAAATTTAGGTTTATGGGATATTTCAAAGAAAAATGTTTTGACCGTATCAGAAGTGTTAAAAAGTCGTTGAACCCAAAGTATTCAATTTATAAAATCGAAGCTTACAGAAATTATTTTTTTAAGTCGATTTTGCCAAGTGCGACACTAGCCAATATATTGTACGGTTATTATAGTTTATCAGAAAAAAACATTTTCTGTGCATCCTGAAGCATTCTTTCTGACTTTATGGCTATTATAAAGCTGAATATAACAGCGCTCTATGAGGAAAGAAATTATTTTCAAATATATTTACCCAATGTCTCCAAGCATTGACACCAAAAGTGTACTTGAGGGCCATATTAGCATCCGGCTTTTCGACAGGTTCATTAAATCTTGATTCCTGTGCAGATTGTGATTCTGGAGGAGGCATGAGTGGGATGTCGTTCAGACCAGATGCACGTCTCCCTCGTTTACTTGGTGTGGCCCGAGGTTTGTATGGAACCATGCGTTTCCTACCACGCGTTGCGGATACAAGTCGTTCTGGTTGAACTATAAAAGAAAAATTTGGATAATTCGACTTATACGAAGTCTTATTCCATTTGTTTATGAATAGAAGGTTATGTTTAAAAACAAATTGACAATATTTTTTCATATTATTGATGACTTTTGGGGTAACAAAAGTCTTAGATTACGTAAATTAAGGCCCCGAATTCTATAACGGTTTATAGAATTTGTCGCCTGAGTGGAGAGGCCCCTGGCCGCTTGCGATTAAGTGAAGTCTCCTCCTCACTCTCAGCTGATACATTCTATAGGCGGTTATAGAATCCTACGCCTCAATTCTTATAGGATGTAAAACAAAACAAGATCACTGCCATTAAGGGTTTTCATTTTACATCCGCACGGTTACATATTTCTGTCTGATTGTTTGAACACTTCATTTGAATATTATTCTGTTCGTTATTTTTTTGACAGAGCCGGTTATTCGATAAAATTTTTATTTTTGTTTAATTATCAGAAATAAAGTAAAATAGAAATGACGCTCAGTGTTAGCTGCATGAAAATTTTCGCGGCATGCCCATCGACTCTTGTCAAACCGCACGAGACAGGCACCCTTCCTGGAGCGCGTTGAATTACCCGTAACGAATATCCCTTTCATTGTTATAAGATTCAGGTCGGTTACAAAAACTGAAATTACGAGTGCACGACTTGATTCAATTTTAATTAGCAGAATTAGTTTATTCATATAATTCAAAGAAAGAAAATATTCATGATAATCAATTAATGTCTTCAGCAATAATGTAACTGTTAAAAGTGCGTACAAAAGTGTAACTTTGGCGAAAAGTTGACACCCACTCCCTCAATCTGGATTATAAGTAATTAATTAAAAACTACTGATTATGAAATCATGGTAATTCAAATAACAAGCCTTACCAAATAAATTAACAGTTCGCTAGTGACGATCGTAAGAAAAGTTTACCAACTCAACAACTAAACGAGTTTGGTTGATAAAAATTATCATTTTTATTTTGTGCACTTGAATTTCAAATAATGAACATTGGAATAAGATTAAAATTGATATATGCAACTCAAATAAAAAACGTGGTTTAGGGTATAAGTGGTATATATTCTATAAATAAATAAACGGAAAACATTATAGTAATTACTTTTTTTAAACAGGAAACTGTATCGCTGAATCACAGATCTTCATACCGTTGAATTCGGTACACTTCAACTCTAAAGATACGAGCGCCCCGAGACTTCTAAGGAGCGAGCGGAATTGTAGGCCTCCGTGCGTTATAAAGCATTACCCACGAAATCTAAACGTATCGCAAGAGTGGGATCCCCTTTCACGCTCGCACCTTTTGAGTCCCCGAATACCGAAATCCTCGTATCTTTAGGGAGAATATTAAACTTGAAATGTAACACACAATTCAAGTAATAACTCTACATGTTTTTTTCAGTTAGGCCTTTTCAGTCTTTAAATAATTGTTACATAAACTGTTAAATGGTGACAAATTATACTTGAAATCCCTCTGTCAACATTATTCTAATCTTCTCAGCGCTATATTCCACACACACAACATTTTATTTTACTTTAAAAAAAATTATATTTAATAAGAAGTGTCGTACGTATTTCCCACAATAAAAAGACGTGTTTGTAAATTTTATTCAGAATCGTCAATATCAGCTGAATCGAGTTGAAACTCGACATTTCTATTTGTAATCAGCCATAGAATACGATTGTAATATTATTTTTTAAATATCACCTTCATAAGTTTATTTTGTAGGGTTCTAAAAAAACCGCACGAGTGAACAAATGGGATTGGCAAGTTTTCGGCGCTAATTTTTACTTCTTTGCTGCTTTTTTTTAGCTAAAAATTGTTTCTTATACACAAATTTCTATATTAATGCTAGACATTTGTGGTTTTTACAGAAGTTTTCAACTTTTGTCACTTTTCAGGCAGAGCGGCATAATAGTAGAAATATGCGGTTTTTTTTAAATTTTCAATTATTTGTCTATTTTGGACTTAAAATTACCTTGATAATTATTTAAGCTCAGGAAAAATAATTGTTAAACAGATGTTTGAAATATTCTTTAAATTTTCATACGGATTATATATAATGTAAATTTTTCTTAAAGTAGTTGCTGAGAGCCTTTTTGTTTAAATTAGTAATAGTATTAAATACTTGTTTCAAACTTGCATTAATTATGAACTTTCGAAAAACGTAAAAAATTTCAGAAAAAATTGCAACTTTCTAGCAATTATCTAAGAAAAGACAATTGTAAATAATAGTAAATTGTTAAAACACATATGTTTGTTCTCAATTTTTTATTGCTTCAATAAATGTATAAACTATCCAAGAAAATACTCACGAAGTCACCGCTTCTCGATCTTCTCTTCCAAATTTCATGCCTGAAACCCGAGTAGTAAAGGGTTCTAGTATGGACAAGGTTAGTTTTCCCTTTTTCTAGTAGGGCTCATAGCCTTATCAAGGTAAAAGATTACTAACTGGCTCCAGATAGGACCCTGATACGTTTTTTTCTATACAAGAAGACGCCAGTATTGAATTCTCATCTATGTGAGCTAAAAGGATAGTTAAGAAAGTCGTTTTAAATAACTTTTACCCTACGTAGAAGTGCCTTTTTCACGCAAAAAATGGCTCAAACCTGAAAAAAGTTATAATTCCACGATTTTTTTCTATTTTCTTAGTTCACCCAGAAGAAAAATATATACCACGTAAAAAATTTTTTCATGCAAGAATTATGAGCCGCATCTTTACGGCAAATTGGAGACTGCTGGAGCAAGGCGCTTATGGAACAGACTGACGAATTTTCAAAATTTCATTGTTTCATGCTGAAACATTTTTTTGTAATTTTAAAATAAAGATTAATAATCGATGATCGTTAGCCAGTTAGATAGATAAATAAAACATTTATTTTCCAGCATGTTGAATCTCTTATTATATCCTCGCCTGATGCCTTCTCTCTTCCATTCCGTTTTTCAAAATCATCTCATATACCTTCCTTTCTCGTACCTCCTTCTTACTTCACCCATCTGCAGTTCATTTATTCTAAAATACCTTTCCCATTCAACTGTCATCTTGCAATCCCCTCTCCTATTCTCCTTCTCCCACCAACCCTCCCTAACCAGCTTACGTCCCACCTCTTCCCAAAATCTAACCATGATATTTACACGCTCGTCTTACCATTATAAGCCCTAAACTCGTTCTTCCCCTCTCCCTCCTGAGAATATAATGAGCGTATACATTGTCAACCTCAGTTTCCATTTTACATACCTCTCATGTATCCTATTTACCTCTTCACTTTCCTTCCATCTCCACACCTCCGCTCCACAAAATACTCATCACTAGCGTCTCGAACAATCTCATTCTCTTTTCAAAATCATCTGCGAACAACTTCTTTCTTAGCTTCTAGACCTGCTTCGTCACTACATTTGTCCTTCTCACTCTCTTTAATATAACCACCCTCTCCCCCATTTCTCCGAAGCAGGAAGCCCAGGTACACAAACTCTTTCACCTCCTGTACCACCTTTCCCTTCCACTCATATCCCTTATACCTTCGACCTTCTTTTCTGAACACCATAACTTTGGACTTTTCCGCAAGAGCTCAAACCTATTCTTATCTAGGTATCTTCTGAACCCCTTCATCATCTTCTTTAAGACATATAATCTTTGAAATATTTTTGAAATATACTACAAGATTTGTGAAGTTACTGAAATCTTTTAAATATATTCGAAATATTTTAAATCTGTGTACAATTTTTAAAGTCTATCCTAAATCTTTGTGAAATAATATAAGTCTTTGTGAAATCTCTATAATATATTTAGAAAATTATTGCAATTTTTGTCAATTATTCGTGAAATCTTCTGATTTTATCTGAAACCTTTGGGTTTTCATTGAAATATTCGTGCAATCTTTGAATTAATTAGGAAATCATTAAAATCTTTTTGAAATCATTGTTAATCCTTAAAAAATACTTTTGATATACGCGGTAATATATTTGTAAAATTATTGAAATCGTTGTGGAATCCTTTAAATCTGTCGAAATGTTGCGAAGTATTTGAAATCTTCTCGAAACCTATCCGAAATTTTGTACATTTTTAGAAAGTCATTGAATTCTTTGAGAAAACTTTTTTATCTATCCAAAATCTTTATAAATATGTGCGAATTTAAAAAAATATATTTGGTCACATTTGTGAAATTATTAAAGCTCTTGTGAAGGATTTTAAATCTATCTAAAATCTTTGAAATCTTTGGGAAATCATTGAAATCTATCTGAAATATGCCAAATATGACTATGATGTTTTTGTCAGCTGGTGCCGAAAATTCGATAACGAACATGAGAACTATGTCAGGCCTCGAGTGTGCAACAGAAACAATTGTCGAGAATATAAAGTTCCAGTATATGCGGCACTTCT
>JAAAKG020136386.1:0-13219 GCA_010014905.2 Druon quercuslanigerum
TGTCGGGAGATTGCATAACGTTCAGGGGCACTTTCAAGCGGCCACGCGCACGTCCCATTCTTCGATCCAGCCCTTCATTCTGCTAGGTTCGTGCCCAATTTTGCCGTAAGCCATTTACAAAGAAATTCAAAATTTTAGTCAGAACTAAAAAAAAACAGTTTTTCAGGGCCAGAAACGCCCATTTGTATTTTCTACAAAAACAACAGCTGTGCTGAATTGCGCTATTATTGTGGTCCATCATGCCGCAATTTTAAAAAAAATCCAAATTGGAGTCCAAATTAAAAAAAAAAATTCCGGGCCAGAAACCCCATTTTGTTTTTTCGAGAGAAAAAACTTGTACTGAATTGTGCTAGGTTTGTGCTCAATCATGATGTGCACTATTGTTTTTAAGTCAGCCTTTAAACCAAAATTAAAAAAAGAGCATTTTTTGTGATATTACACACTAAAATGTGCAAAATTTGAATTTAAAAAATCTGATAATCATGGTGGATTTTGGTGGGCTTCGTTGTGATAGGTGTACAAAAAAATTATTGTCCTACACACATTTCACTCAGGTCTATATTTTTGATGAAATACTAGTTTCATTTTTCTTGAGAATGTGTTTATTTAAAAAATTTCCAAATGCTAATTTCTAAAATTTTAAAGTTTTTCTAAGCTGCGCTTGGCGTCCAAAACAATTACTGTCCAACGTAGGTTTCACTTACGATCACATTGATTGATAAAATACTATTTTATTATTCATTAGAATAACTCTTGAAATTAAAAAATGTCAAAATGCGAATTTTGAAATTGGACGCATAGTACAACTAAGCACATTCAGATTTTCGACATTCACATTTTGAAAAATGTTTTGATCTCAAAAATTATTCCGTTGAAAAAGAAACTAGTATTTCATCAAAAATATAGACCTGAGTAGAAAGTGTGTAGGCAGTAATTTTTTTGTACGCCTACAATCACCCAGCTCAAATATCAGATTTTTGAAATATACATTTCGTACATTTTTGTTTGTACTGTCACAAAAAATGCTTTTTTGTGAATTTTGTTTGAAATTTTCACCTTTTTTTAAAAATCGTATACGGCACAATTTATGACAAACCTAACGAAAATTCAGCACAATTTTGTTGTTATTGAAAAAGCAAAATGGCGCTTCTGATCCGAAAAAGTTTTTTTTTAATTTTGGCTACAATTTGGATTTTTGTTTGAAATTTTTTTTACCGCTCAATGGACCAAAAACCTAGCACAATTCAGCATAACTGTTCTTTTTCGAAAAATGGCGTTTCTGGCTCTAAAAAAGTTTTTTTTTTCTAATTCTGGCTAAAATTTGGACTTTTTTATCGTTTACAACACAATTGGCCACGAATCTAGTACAATTCAGCACAACTTTTATGTTTTTGAATAAACAAATTGGCATTGCCAACTTCTTGGACATCGACCTATGCACCAATATTTGGTGTTTTAAAACTCAGCATCCGGAATTCAAAACAGATTTTGGCAGACAACCTTATATCATCGTATTCACAATAAAATTATCTGTAATTTGATACAAGGTTTATTTCGCAAACAGATTGTTGCAAAGTACTATTATCGACTTACCTGTTTATACCTGCCAACCCAATAGTTATGATGCGAAAAAATAGACAACCCAACGCATGCATATTCTTTAAGCTTCATACTTTCGATTAGTATATAGTTTGATCCGTAAATGAACGGTTGCAATTTTTTTTAAAGTCATTTTTGGATTTTTAATTATTTATAACTTTGATTTAAATTTTTTAGGCAGGCTACTCGCGATATATTTTTTAATATATTAAGTTTGATATAAAATATTTTTTCTCGCGTTAACGAATGGGTGAAGGCCCAGAGTGGCTCTTATTTTCAAAGCTTGAATTTTCTTTACGCTACCCCCCATTTTGGTTCCATTCTATGTAGAAATAATTCGTGTAAAATTTGAGCTTAATCGGACTAAGGAAAAGGGCGCCCCTTGGCCCTTAAAAATCACAAAACGACAGAAAAAATCAATTTTATTTGTTTATTTTGAAAAATATTAAATATATGCAAAAACGGGTGATACAAAAGCTGTAGATCTATTAAAAGTGATTCATAGACAAAGACTCTTTTTTATAACCTGGAAACTTTCGGCGATAAGCACTCACAATCTGAAGCACATACTGTTTCTGTTGTTCATTTTTCGTGAATAATTTATCATACTCTTGCATAAACTTAACGCCTCTCTCAGCCGAATCATTTACAACTTTCAATTTATTTACTAATTCAAGTCCTTTAATAAAACTTTCATTTTTAGGCCACGTCGACGGTTCTGTCCTAAGAAAATCATCATTCAAGTTGAATCATTCGAAAAATCGTTTAATGTCGGCGAAAACGAATTGCTCAATTCCATTGTTAATAATTTCTGAGATTTCATCGATTTGTACTTGCACTCGCTTCAAATTTCCATTTGATGATTCTGTTTCGCGATTCAAAGCATTGAACATTCTCATTTTTGATTATGATAACAATTTCGGATCAAAGAAATCTAGTACGACAGTTCCAGAGCTTAAATACCATAAATGATTCACTAGATTTTTTAATGCAACACGAGAGATACCGTTATCGACTGCTTGATATTCATAAAGTTTTGAAAAAAACCCTGAAATCCAGATAAGTTGCTTGAGCAACAGAAGGCGCACAAAACCATGCTTCGACTTACACACTAACAATCAAAATACAAATATCGCAGATCGTATTCTCTTCTTCTACAGTTAATACAAATTCACGACAAAAGAGAAAATTTTTTAAGCAATACATAGCTTTTGCCATCCACCTCGCATGACGGATAGCCCCCGGAATACGGAAAATACTCCACGAGGTGGTACTTCGCCATGGAAAATTATTACTAATTCCAAAAATTCCCTATAATTCTCTCTAGGCTGTGTCTCTCTGCTGTTCCTTTAAGGTATTTTTAACAAAATCAAGGATTCGAGATACGTCGCGTTTATTAAAATGTCCTTTAAACTTTTCGTTTTCAATCCCTGATTGGAAATTATTAACATTGATTCCAGGCCAAGCTTTTTGAAAATTTTTAAAGATCAATACAATCGGACCTGTAGTTTCACCCATCTTTTCCTCGAAAACGCTTTTAAGAATAATATCATACATATGATGTCTACAAGCAAAGTACAAAACAGTTTTTTCTAAAAAATTTTCTATCAAAACGCACGCACCTCTATAACTTCCAACATTCTATGCTGTTGTATCGAAAACTAATGCTTTAACACAATTTTGGAGACCCCATTCAGCAAGAATTTCACAAACAGCAGATACCTGATCTTTTCCAGTCCCAAGTTGCAGTGCAGGCACTCCAAGAAGTTGCTCAGCATCGCCATTCAAAAGAATCACAGGAAGTCGATCAACGGTCTCCTTACCTGTTAACGCTGGCAGAAACTTACCATCTGAGTGCACGAGAGCAGCTTGCAATTTCTGTTCATGAACTGCTCTTTAATTACAGTCGTCTTTTCTACACGCATTTTTTCTCTTGCAATATGAATCGACGACCTGTTGATGACAAAATCCTGCACATCATTGCCTAGTGCCTCGGTAGTGGCAATCAGAATATGAACTGCATCCCTGTCACTGATTTTACATTTATTTAAGGCTGCAGGAAGCTTAGGAGTCACTAATGTACGGCTCCCTCTTGCCCGTTTTGCTTTTGGCGATGAAAATTCCAATTCTGTATTTTCTGACAGACGAGGGTGTACCATAATATTATCAGTGGATTTTCCAGCAACTGATACATTTACCATATATCTGTACTTGATTCCAAACTGCTGACGCTTGTAAAAGACGTCAATCCGGCAGTTTCTGCTTTAAAAGAAAAAGAAATGTTAAATGTGAAAATATTAGGAGTGTTGCAAATTGCATGATTGAACTTTTTTATACATTACTCACTTAGTTACTCAATTTCAAGATCGCTTCGCACTTATCTCATCAATGCTGCCTCTTCTCGTTCTGCAATTTTTCTTTCTCTTATAAGTTCCTCGTAATCGACTCCGAACATGAACCCATGTCGTGGTTGAACCCATGTGGTACAAAGATTCTAATTTTGGAATGCAGTTCCTTATTTTCCGAGTTGGAATTTCTGCTCTTTCCTAAAAAATATTAAACTCCTGCAATGCTAGTCTGGCACTTTCGCGTAAACTTAACTTCACCACACGAAGATTGGAAAAAAATACACTTAAAACGTCTTTATTTGATGGAAATTTATTTCTAGTTATTTTATTCCAGTAATATCCAAGTAAATAAATTGTTTCACCTAATAGACGGGCAGAAGACTTTCTGACATGAAAATTTGTTTTGACTCGTCCGATATCCGAAAGAGAACTGCGTCAGGTATATGGCTGGGTAGTTGACTGTGAGCTGGGATCATGGGTCCTTTAGATTTTAGAAAAATATCTGCTCAGTACAACTACATTACTTCATTAGTATTGGTACCTCTTGGTAGCACTTGGAAAAGAATACTCAGGAAACAGGGAAGGGCACAGATAGACTAAAAGCAAAAAAGTGCTACGTGCTTTATGGGAGATTCTTAGACTATCCTCTACTAGAGTACTTGGAGTAGCTGTACTCGTCGTATACTTTTTCGTATTTTTTTCGAAAAAAGTCAGTCATAGAAGAAAAAGTTGTAAAAAAATATATGCAATTTTAATGAATCTACAACTTTCGTATCGATCTTTTTAGCATATAATTAATATTTTGCAAGATAAACAAACAAAATTGATTTTAATGTTTTTTTTAATTTCAAGGGCCCAGAGGCACCCTTTCCCTTAGTCCGATTATGCTCAAATTTTACACGAATTATTTCTACATAGAATGGAACCAAACTGAGGGGTAGCGTTAAAAAAAATCGCAAAAAATATTTTTCCAAGAGTAAATAAGAGCCACCCTAGAAAATACTTTTTCTCGCGTTAACGAGTGGGTAAAGGTAGTTAGTTGTATATTGGTATCCTCTACTATAAGTATTAGAGGACTGATACAAACTCGAAACTTTAAGGAAACCTTTAAACTCGAGTTTCATTTCAGGTATAGAGGAAGACCATTGAAAACAATAAAAGGTTCGGAATCTTAGGGAATTTTTGAAATCTAGATTATCAGACTCTCAGAAATAAGAAAATGTTAAAATTAGCAAAATCTCTAGAATCTTAGAAGTTTTAGATCCGGCCCAGAGTATTAGAATTATTTAAAAAGTTAGAATTTTTGAAATTTAAATTACTAAATCCGTATCATTAATAAGTTTAAGAAGTTCAGGTCTGAATTGGACCCTTAAAATGTTATAAGACTTGGGCCCTAAAAAATTTAAAAAAAATCTGATGCAGACCGGACTTCATGCCCATAAGAATTTCATGGTTGTACAGGTATTTAAAAAAGTATCAATCATTCGATTACTCTATTGCAACAAATTTCGTACGCTGGAAGATAAAAACTCAATTAATTGTGAGATATAATTAACATAACAGTGCTAATTAAAATGATTTGTAAAAAACTTAGCATTATCTCGAAAAATAGCAGATTAAATTTCTTCCCGTGCCTCCGGGGTTTTGAAGTTAACATGAGTGTTTAAATGGTTGAATTGTTTGAATTACTATTTTTTAGTTAATTTTGTATGGTTGAAACATTAGTAATTGTTTGAAAAAATGCCTATCTTTAAAACGTGAAAAGTTATTATATGCTCGAATGAATGACACAAGTAACGAATGCTAAGAATAATTTGTTTTTCCTCACAATATTTCGCAATTATTTAAACAATTATTAATCATTTACTTATTTCTTTTTATAGGATTGCTAAGTTTTAATTTTTTTAAATCTCTTACACTATGTCACTTATTATTTGGTATTTTCTTGTCTCAGAATTTATACAATAATTCTCTGAAGAAAAATAATTTCTTTAAACATTTTTTTCTGTTACATCAGCGATAGTTTGTTTTTTGATTGACATTTTGAGATAGAAAATACACTGCTCTTTTCTAGGGAAAGAAGCAAGTAATATGAATTGTTTAAATAATTGCAAACGCACTGTCATAGAAAATATGACTTAAAATTCAGAAAATGTGTCATTAGTTCCAGAAAAGAATATTTTTTTAATATTTACAGAGCAAAAAAATTGTTTCAAAAAAGTAAAATTGTTTTATTTGTGTTTTTAATTGTGTCAGTCATTCCAGAAAATACTAATTTTCGCGATCTGGTGGAAAAAATTTACAATTATAAATTGACAAAAAATGAAAAATATGTTCAACAAAAAATATTAATTCTGACTTTCATCAACTGTGTTATTTATCCCAATACAATTACGTTTGACGATTTCATTAAAAAAATGGTTTCAAAAAATAATTATTGTATAAAAAATTAGTTAAATATTACTTTAAAACTTGTTAATTAACGAATACAAATAATTTTTCATAAATTAAAAGAAAATACCGTCCATAAAATGAACTTAACATAAAACAGCTTTTTTGCATTTTTAGGCATTTTCCGGGCAAAATACGAAGGGATTCTACATATTCCTTATGAAGTGACCGAACTTTAATTTACAAAAAGTCCATCCATTAATTGGATAATGGAACCAATGTTGATTTTGAGAGCCCGGAGGCATGGATATTAACCAAAAACATCGAAAGTCGAATTTTTGAACCACCCCATGGCCTAAAGGCTTCAGAAGTAGTAAAAACTGATTATGGTCAGCCAAGCTATTTTGTGATTTTATATCGTAATTTACCCAAAGAAAAGCTGATTGAAAATGATATATAAATTATTTATTTTTCAAATTGTAAAAATATAGGATCTTGAAACAAAAGGATTTATTTCAATTAATTTTGTTTAGCTAAGTTTTCTATTGAGATCATTATAAATACATTAATAATATCTTGACTCACAGCTTTTCCTTTCTGTTTCTTGGCAGCTGAGCCTATTCGATTATATATCAAATAATTTTTAATACAATCTAAGCTCAATAATAGCCGAATCGGTGATACCGGAAATACCACTTATAATTGAATTCCTCTTTCCGGCTGCTCGCTAAAGATTTCAAGAATTCATTTATTTTTCTTATTATTACATTACGTATTCGAGGGATGTTTTTAGATTATGTTGCAAGCCGTTTGGCATACTGGGCATAATAAGCTACTGTTTCATGTTGCGCAAACAACGTGAACAATTTGGCAGTTTAGCTTCGCCTATTGGCTGCCTTGGACAAATTAAGGATTCAAACCATTACTTCTGTGTCACTTCTTGTGACTTTTGTCTTGTTCACTTCGAACATTTTACAAGTTTATCCTGCATATTTTACTTTATAATTCGGATTGAGTAACATTGCATCGGAAAGAATTCAATAAAGTACTATTTAACATTATATGATACATACTTGCAATAATACGCTATTGTTACATTTTTTTAAGCACTTAGGTATTTTTATCTCTCAATTTACTTGGATTTCAAATTCATAAAGAATATTTCTTAGCATTTATCAATGACCATCTATCGGGTACCAACGAACTTAAAGGAACCCTCGAAAAGAGTTCCGCAATCTCACTTAAGCCTGAGTTTTTTTCTGTGTATGTATAATAACTGGACATAATATACTGAACTTTCTTACTAAGTGAATACATTTCTCGTAAACTACTCTTCATGTTTCTTGCTCACTTTAATTAAGTACAGAATATGTGCATTGTAAATGTTGAATATAAAAATTCATTTCACGGAGTACTTATCTATGAATGGAATAACAAGAAGCTATTGCATGTTGGGATGAAGGGAGAAATAAATAAAAGTAAGCACCCTCTGATACACTTTGCATGCCGTGACTCTTATCGACATGGAAGGAGGTGTCCGAAGAAAGAAGTTTAAAAAGTTGTATGGAAGGGGTGATGAAATGAGGTTGGGAAAAATCTGAAAAATTTGTTGTACTTCAAGTTTTGCACGACTGTCAAAGTAAAGTTATACTATGACGAAAAGTCAGAACGTTTGCAAGAGAAGCTCAAATGGAATAGCATGAAAATGGTAGGGGGTGCACGACAAGGACAGCTCTCACCAGGGAATGAGTAGGAGAGGAAGTCAGTCCGTGTGTACTCCAACATTGCTGAGTCTGGCGGTGCATATAAATCAGCATAAATTGCATGCCGGATTCCATAGTCGGTATGCGTCTCCCTAGCTGCACGTTTAGTTCTGTGCTGCATGGCGATCTGCTAGCGCAAGCACAGGAAGATGCAATAGTCGTTTTAAGAGCCTTGAATGTACAACACTTCGCGAATGCTTGTGCCTTTCAGCCTTTTCGGTTAAAATGGGAACTGAAATTTCAATTACTCTCTCTGAATTTGAATCAGTAAAAAAAGTCAAAATATGCACGATGTGCCCACAAAAAGAGGTTTCGTAGCATATTAAGACATTAAATAAAGTCTTCCTAATTTCCCCTATCCCCCTACAACTCACAGAGGTATCCCCTTTTCTATGATTTCTTTTCCTATCCGATCCTGTTCTATCCAATGATGTCTATCATATCTATTTATCCCCTTTACTCACAGCTTACTCCACTCAGTAACTTTACTTCGCTTCCTCACCCTTAGTTACCTTTCAGTGCTTCGCCTCACTGCCAAATAACAACTTCCCTTTCCTTACTAGACTTTATTGACCCTCCCCTTCCCCTCCTTATGCACATTTACCTTTTACTACTTGCATCTTATTCCCCATTTCCTACTTTAAAATCATTTTATTTAATACTTGATATTGATAAATTTTATATGCAGTATATTTTTTTAACATGAATGTAGATTTATCACGAATTATATATGTAAAATACCTAATGAAACGCAAATTAAGCGTTAAATAAGCAAATGATGAAATAAAGAGGTTAGGTGAGGTTAGGAGAGTAGAGATGGGGAGTGACCGTCATTTGAACAATTTCATGAAATTTGACCGACACCTGATGGTCAGCATGAAATCAGTGAAATCATCTAGTTACACAAAATTTGGTTCAATCTTTATCAAGATGAATCATCAGGTACGTTTATGATTTTACTTTGCCAGCAGATATTAAATAAGAGTTTGGAATATAAAGAAGTACAGTTCCCTGATAACATAACCTATAAAGTACTTAGTTATAATGGTTATAATAAATGGAATAAATACTTCAAATTAAAAAAGGCTGAATTTATAGGTGAATTTAGTCTCGACGGATATTCAATATATGAATTTGAGTATAATTGTAGTATCTATGTATTATGAAATGCAGGATATATTTGCTATATGTGCATATCACTTTAATATAGGCTGAAAACAATGACTACATGCATATTTCTTTTAAAAATGGATGTTGTTTAAATTTATAATTTTGGTATATTTCTTACTTTATTCATTTCTTGATCAAATACTTACTGCATTAAAGTAAATTACGTGCAGCACCAATTCGTACTTTTTCGCCTTCTCACATTTTTTCGTATAGAGGGCCCTGCTTGGGATTTAACAAATATTCAGGTTAGGAATTACAAAATTTCAGTTGTTTCTACGTTATCTCCCTTAAGTTTTTTTTTTTGCCGTCTGCGAACCGTTTAAAAAACATATCTGCTATATTTAAATATCTATTTTTTATTATAAAGCTTTGCAATAACGATATGTAAAATGATTTCAACGATTTCACATATAACCATGAAATTTCATGAAATCGGTCAGTTGACAGTGTGATGACTAACGATCCTCTAGTGAAGTATAAGACATCGTGGCTGCTCATTATCGATTGGCTGCCAACAAGCAGTTGGCACTCTCGCTCTACATCCACGT
The DNA here is from genome assembly GCA_010014905.2 of Druon quercuslanigerum. Classification (NCBI taxonomy): domain Eukaryota; kingdom Metazoa; phylum Arthropoda; class Insecta; order Hymenoptera; family Cynipidae; genus Druon; species Druon quercuslanigerum. Next base: position 9,820 of record JAAAKG020136386.1, read on the forward strand.
TTTGAGTATACATGATCCCAACGAGCTGCGCAGCTCGCGCATACCGCTTGCTATTTCATGTCGTTTTAACGGTGCACGCACGTATATTACGTTCTTCAATGCCAACTGTCATGGCGAAGGGATCGGAGTGGGGAAGTTTGGCGCGTCCTTCACTAGACGGTCCTTAGTGATGACCGCGCATTAGCGCTCATCTAAAAACTACGGAAATTTACGGAACTCGAACCCTTTCACATGTGATGAAAACAAAAACTGTTTCACAAACGATTATACTGGGCAAACTTGAAAATAATGCACTATATAAGTTTGCATTACAGTTGGACCTCCATTCTGTCAACCACCGTTTTCGTCAACTTTTCCTCATCTGATGCTTCCACCACTAGTCGCTCTGTTGGTTTTTGACGTTTGCGCAGATGATGTCCCGCACGTACACATAACCTATAATATTTCATTGATATTATGCAGACGATATAGACTGTACATGAATGTGTAAGGGTAGTATATTTAAAAGAGTGTTGTAAATAAAAAATGATTGTAAAGACTTATTATAAGAAAAAACCAGCGAGTCTAAGAGACTGTTGTTATTACCTAGTATCTGCTTTTGAGTCTCTAGCAAAGCAAAATCTGGAAAACGAATGGAACAAATTATTAGAACGATCTCACTACAATTGTAAGTAATTTGAAAACTTTCACTGCATTAAAAGATAGTTGAATAATTCCATGTCAAATCATCTGAATAATCTCAGCTATTGTTAGTATTTTTGATGAAAATTCTATTGTCCGTTCTTAAAGGTGTTGAAAGAAAACCCCTAAAATAATTTATGAAAAAATCTCAAATCTTAGGATATATTGCAAATTGAAAATTTTGGTCCTTTTTTCCTATGCTTTCATAACTTTGTTGATTTTAATGATATTAATGTTTTTTTTTCTAAATTATTCGTAATAGGACGCATTTTTGAACAATTTAAACAATAGACAAATATTGTAAACTATCTATATTAAAAAATGCAAGAAATAATTAGTAGTTTCATTTCAGAAATTCAGTTTTAAAATTAATTTTTGAAAAATCCAATAAGTTTTTGAAATTAATTTGATCACAATTTTATTTTTCAAAACTCCGTCCTTTGTCGAATAATTTTCAAAACAATAGGCATTATTATCAATCACGAAAGTTACGAAAAAGAAGATCAAAATTTTCAATTTTGAATACCTTCTAAGTTTTTTAATTTCTTCAAAAATTATTTTAGGGTTTATGTTTCAACACGTAAGAGAAAAAATACTACAATTTTCATAAAAATTATTAGCAAAGCTGAAATTCTTCAGATGATTTGACATGTTTGCTTATCTGCAAATAATTATAAAAAGTAATAATTGAATTATCAAATAAGAAAACTTGTAATACCTCTCTTCTCAGAAATTTTTCCCAACTGTAGGTTATGAGAACACAAACATTCATTACACAATGGAGCGGTTGACTGAAGATCAGCATGACCCTGGCTGGGTCATGCTTTGGTCATTATTTGGCAAGCATTGGTTTGTGCAGAAACACCCAAGAGTGACAGAAAAATCTGCCGCAAAATGAAAATGCGGTATCAGTTGCAAAAGTATTATGAGCATTACATATTTTCCGCAGTTGGTGTCAGAGTCATCAAGAGTTCACTTAAATAGACTGCATTTTTTTGTAAAAATGGGAGAGGCTTGCCAAAGCCTCGTTGACTTGAAAATATAGATAAAGTCTCAGATTATAACTCATAATATCTGCTATGTCGAGTCATAAAATTTTTAAGAACTATGGGTTTTTAAATCGCAATCGTACTATGACTGCCAACATTTTTCATTAATATTAATGGTAATGTGTCAGGCTGGGTCTCTAAGTGTTCAATAAAAGTTTCAAATGGTATGCAGTATTATTATAATAAGCTCGTTAAATTAAATGTTGATTGAAAAGCACCAAGAATGTGAAATTATTACAGTAGTTTTACTTGTGATGTTTACTTTTAAAAATCTTATTTGTGATGCTTCAAAATCAGCTAATTGATGTTAAAATTTACAATGATTTCAAAATAGCTATGATAAGAAAATGTTTGATTTCAGGGCTGTGATCCTGCATTAAAGTATTGTAAAATACATATCATGATTAGAATCGGAAAATAAATAGATTTGAACTATAGTGCGACTAATTTTAATTCAAAGTTTTTTTTACTTTTTGTTTCGTTCTGTGTATTCAGGTATAAATGATTTTTATGGATTGAGTAATAGACTGTAATCATTTTATGTAATGAATTTCGATTTTCCGCTGAATCGATAAGTTTAAACATTTAACTTTACGTCAAACTTATCATTTCTATTAACTAACATTTTAAAAATCAATCATCAATACACTTTTCTCTTGAGCTTTTTATATGAAATAAATTTCATATGGATTTTGTATATATTCAGAGATTCAAAGAACCCGCAATTATTTTTTGCTGCGTACATGTCTACTGCGCATCTTTACTTCTCCGAGCTAAATTTTTAAACTTTTAAATTGTCGTTACAACGTCAAGCGTTAAGAGCGAAGGCACTTTAAATTTCAAGTGGGTGTGGTTAACCGCTGACCAAGACTCCGAGGGATGAGAAGGGTAAGAAAGAAATCCAAAGAAAAGTTAGGAGAAGAGAGCACGTGTTCACTCTGACTCTGATTGGGTTCTCTTAGATTAAAGGCCCTCCTTAAACGGGAGGACTCAAAATTTTTATTGTTTAAAACAAACCCCCAAAAGTAGAATTTAGAAGTTGGAACCCTTGCTCTAGACCCTTGGAGGCCTCGGAGGTCCAAGAGTGAAAATTTCCAAGTTAGATTTTGACCATCCCTCGAATTGAGAAGTCGTCTTTATTTTCAAGTCCGGCCGGTAATAATGCGACAAATATAGACAAATATAGAAGAGGTTATCAGAGATTGTCTCTGTTTGGTGTAAAATTTGAATTTCACCTTCTGACATCAGTATTAGCAAGTACTCCACAGGTAAAACAGATTACGCTTTTACTTACAGTTTTTAACCAGGCTGAGGCCATCTGAGAAGTCACGCATATTCTTTTTTTACACTAATTTTTTTGAACAACGTGGCAATTAATTAAAAATATAGCAATTTTAAAGTTCCACCAGATTATCTATACAAAATAATAACTACTCACAGGTTGAATTAAACTTATACTGTTTAATTAGGCTTCCAAAGAAGGTGCGAATTCATAATCTAAAGTGCTGAAGTGTACTTTGTACCTTTATTATTTTACTTGTATTTAAAGAAAACAACATTTTATTACTAACTGGAAGGGTGCTGACCACCAGCCAGTGGACACTCAATGCTTTCGAAATGAAGGATCATAGACGCCATCTAGCGTATACTCGGATCCCTATGATAAGATA
>JAAAKG020136387.1:0-35884 GCA_010014905.2 Druon quercuslanigerum
GAATAATTTTTATATTATATTTTTTATATTTTATATTTATGTGCTAAACAAATTTAGTTTTCTCATTAAATTGCGAAAGTATATGAAAAAAATCTTTATTTTATTTGGAAAGGTAAAGGTTTTTTCAATTTTTTTTTTTTGTACTTTTGGGAAAAATAACAACACTCTAATATATCGGCTGACTAATGCTTTTCTTCCGGGCCAGAAAGAAAATTTTCCAAATGCTTTTAAGCCATTTACTTTTAGAATTCTTTTCAAACAAAAAAAAAATTTTCTTGAAACTTTAAAATTTTGGATCTGTTTGAAATATTTATTTTTTATTTTCTGAACTTTGTGGGTTTAATTGTAATCTGTCGTTATCAGCGTATCATTGGAAAAAATTAAATCATCAAAACAGCGGTGATTTTATGGCAATATTAAAACTCCTCCTGTTTTTATTTATTTTCTTGTTCAATTTGGACTTGAATTAAGAAAAAAACTTTGAAGTTTCTTGCGGAAAATTTTTTGTTTTTAAAAAATAGGATTTTCGCATTTTTGTTTGGATTCTGCAAATCTCTCTTTTTTAAGAAAAATTGCGAAACCCTAAAGTTTTAAAGAAAACAAATTCTTTCAGCTGAAAAAATCGTGAATAATATTCTTTCAACAAATAATTTATTAATAAAAATTGTTTTCTTTTTTATATAATATTGGAATATTTTTAAAGAAGTTACTCTATGAAACTCAAGCAGGCGATTTCAACAATTTCCATGTTATTGACGATCACCGGGAACGTCAAATAGAAATATCGCCATTTTTTTTAGTCATATTTGTCTATTTAAACAATAAATAAAAGCCCACTTTAAAAGCCAGGCTCGAATACTATCTTAGAAATCTTCTCAGCTTTTTTTTCATTTTTTTGTCCAAATCGGTCAATATTTGAGGGCTGTACGTTACCATGAACAAAAAAGTAATTTTTTCCAACTGTGCGTCGCTCCACTGGGACTTGAACCACAGAACTTCCGGTTGCCGTTCTGGAGATTTCATATGATTCTTTTTTCGATCTCCTAAATAGCTTAATAGAAAAATACTCGCACGGAAATTGGAATTTCTATGGTTCGATTCTAAGTGGAGCGATTATTACGTCTTTTTTTAGTGAAAATTTAATTTAAAAATTAAAAAATATATATATTTTCAATCTAGTCTAAAATGACATGAAGTATTTTCTGCTATTTGAAAAGTTAACTTTATTGATAAAAATATGTCTGCACTGATCGATGTTAACTATCTTTGAAGATAATACAGATTCCTTTAAATTACTCGTATCATAAATGTAACACTTGCTTTGAAAGCGTGTTTGTTTCTTAAAAATAATTCTCTTTTTGATTTCTGTAATATCTAAATGAAAAAGCACCCGAACGGCACTTGTAATTTCTGTTTTTCGATTCCCAGTGGAGCGACGAGTAGATCTTTTTTCAGTAAAAATTAAATTTTAAAATTAAAAAAAAAATAGTTTTCATCTAGTCTAAAAAGGACGTTAAGTATTTTCTATTATTTGAAATTTTCACTCGATTGATAGGTTGATTTCTATTTTTACCTCGGTGAAAAATTGTTATACAGTGGTCTGTAGTAACTACTTCCGATGATAATACAGATTCCTTTAAATTATTCAGTTTTGTATAAATAGCTTATATAGTAAGTTTCTCAAAAAGGATTCTTTTTCGATCTCTCTAATATCTTATTGGGAAAGCACCCGACCAACAATTTAAAGTTCTGTTTTTCGATTCCCAGTGGAGCGATGGATAGATATTTTTTCCAACAAAAATTTTATTATAAAATAAAAAAAAAATATTTTTGATCTAGTCTAAAAATGAGTTGAAGTATTTTCTGATATTTGACAAGTTAATTTGATTGATAGGTTGATTTATATTTTCCCGGTAGTGAAAAATGTATCTACACTGGTCTATGGTAACTACCTCCGATGATAATACAGATTCCTTTAAATTATTCAATTTTGTATAAATAGCGTACATCGTATGTTTCTTAAAAAGGATTCTTTTTTTCATCTCTCTGATATCTTATTGGAAAAGCACTGGACCAACAATTTGAAATTCTTGTTTTTGATTCCCAGTGAAGCAACGAAAGTAGATCTTTTTTTAGAAACAATTTTTATTTAAAAATTAAAAATACTTATTTTCGATCTATTCTAAAAAGGACATTAAGTGTTTTCTGTTATTTAAAGAGTTAACTTAATTTATAGGTTGATTTCAATTTTCATGTTGGTGAAAAATATATCTACACTGTTCTATGGTAACTACCTCCGATGATAATATAGATTCCTTTAAATTATTCAATTTTGTTTAAATAGCTTATATCGTATGTTTCTTAATAAGGATTTTTTTTATTTTTCTAATATCTTATTGAGAAAGCCACCGACCGGCAATTTAAGTTCTGTAGTCCGATTCCCAGTAAAGCGACAAGAGTAGATCTTTTTTCTGAAAAAATTTTAATTTTAAAATCAAAAATAATTATTTTCGATCTGATCTATAAATGATGTTAAGTATTTTCTTTTATTTAAACAGTGAATTTGATTGATAGATTAATTTCTATTTTCAAGGTGGTGAAAAATGTATATACACTGGTCTGTGGTAACTACCTCCGATGATAATGCAGATTCCTTTAAATTATTCAATTTTGTTTAAATAGCTTATATAGTAAGTTTCTTAAAAAGGATTCTTTTTTCGATCTCTCTAATATCTTATTGGGAAAGCACCCGACCGGAAATTGGAAGTTCTATGGCTCGATTTCCAGTGGAGCAAAGATACTAGATTTTTTTTTGCAGAAAAAATTTTTATTTAAAAATAAAAAATAATCATTTTCGATCTAGTCTAAAAATAAAGTTAAGTATTTTCTGTTATTTAAAAAGTTAATTTGATTGATATATTGATTTTTATTTTCACGGTGGTGAAAAATATATCTACAATGATCGATGTTAACTATCTCTGACGATAATACAGATTCCTTTAAATTACTCTTATCATAAATGAAAAACCTGCTTTGAAAGCGTGTTTGTTTCTTAAAAAGGAGTCTCTTTTTGATCTCTCTAATACCTAAATGAAAAAGCATCCGACCGGCAGTTGTAATTTCTGTTTTTCGATTCCCAGTGGACCGATGAGTATATCTTTTTTCAGTAAAAATTTAATTTTAAAATTAAAAAAAAAATAGTTTCGATCTAGTCTAAAAAGGACGTTAAGTATTTTCTGTTATTTGAAATTTTCACTTGATTGATTTTTTATATGATTTATATGATTGCTTATATCGTATGTTTCTTAAAAAGAATTCTTTTTTTTTGTTATCTCTAATATCTTTTTGGAAAAGCATTCGACCGGCAATTGGAATTTCTGTTCTTCGATTCCCAGTGTAGCGAAGATACTAGATTTTTTCTTGCAGAAAAAATTTTTATTCAAAAATTAAAAATAATCATTTTCGATGCAGTCTAAAAATGACGTTAAGTATTTTCTGTTAAGTAAAAAGTTAAGTTCATTGATAGATTGATTTCTATTTTCACAGTGGTGAAAATTGTAGCTGCATTCGTCTATGATAACTACCTCCAATGATAATACAGATTTCTTTAAATTATTCAATTTTGTATGAATTGCTTATATCGTATGTTTCTTGAAAAGGATTCTTTTTTTGATCTTTTTAATATCTTATTATGTAAGCACCCGACCGGCAATTGGAAGTTCTGTAGTTTGATTCCCAGTGGAGCGAAGATACTAGACTTTTTTTAGCAGAAAAAATTTTAATATAAAAATTAAAAATAATTTTTTTCGATACGGTCTAAAAATTTTTATTTATTTTCTGTTATGTAAAGAGGTAACTTAATGGATAATTTGACTTCTATTTTCACGGTGGTAAAAAATATATCTACACTGATCGATGGTAACTACCTCCGATGGTAATACAGATTCCTTCAAATTATTTAATTTTTTATGAATAAGAATATGATTCCTGCGGAGGTGGTACTAATATAGTATTATTTACTTCCGGACAAATACTTGGCTTTGTCGGTTTACTCTTCAGAGATATAATGAGCGTTGCATGGATAGTCAAAGCATCAGTAAGTCTCTGAAGTCAGCAAAGCTCTCAGGAAGATTTTCGAGTGGAACGTAAATAAGTACATAGCTCAGTGCTCCTATGTTGCTGTCGGTTACATGATACTCGGTGGGAAACTCTTATAGTAACCGTGTAGCCATTGGAGGACTTTTCCTCTTGATTCTGTGAAAAACAGAATGCATGCATGAATATGATGCTTTCTAGACTATTCACCAGAAGCTTGCATTTTCAGATCCTGAAAAGAATGAAAAGAATGCTCCAGAGTTACCAGTTTTCCTTTCTTTCTCATCTTCACTCTTGGAAGCTTTTCCACTTTCCACTTTCCACTTTCCACTTTCCACTTTGCATCTTTTTATTTTCTTCTTCATATTGTGGTGTTCAAAAATTAGAGCTCGAGGTGGAATCAACTCTGGCAATGCGCTGGACTTCTCTGAACTCCACTCTGAACTGGATTAATCCACTTGTAATCCAGTTTTAATCCGAGGTAATTTATTTGTAATCCGATTCCAATTTGTCGTGATCCACTTGTGATTCAAGTAATTCGGACTAATTCAGGTAATCCAAATAATCCGCTTATTAGCTGGATTACTCCAACTACAGTCGGCGTCAAAAGTGCGCGACCCTTACTTTGAGCGCTCACCACTCGTTCAAAAAAAATCTCAGAAAATTCTAGCCGGGTACATTTGAAAGCTTAAAGTCCCTTGCGTCAAAGGATTTGTTTATTATTGTTCTAAAAAAATTTTTACGCTCGTGCTGATGTAAAACGTGTCAAAAAACGAGGTTTTGGAATCACTTTTTTTAGCCTTAACTTTCGAGACTTCTTAAAACCAGCTAGAAGTCTTGAAAAATCTGAAAAAATTTACAGACGCTCCTTAACGTACCTTAGGTACCTCAGGATTTTTTTCAGATTTTTTAGGACTTCCGGCTTGTTTTTGGAAGTCTCGAAAGTCGAGGCTTAAAAAAGTGATTCCAAAACCTCGTTTTTTAACACGTTTTACATCAGCGCCAGCGTAAAATTTTTTTTGGAACAATAGTAAACAAATCGTTTAACGCGGGAGACTTTAAGCTTTCAGGTGTATCCGGCTAGAATTTTCTGCGATTTTTTTTGAACGAGTGGTGAGCGTTCAAAGTGAGGGTCACGTATTTTTGATGCCTACTTTATAATCCGACAAAATTCGAGAAATCTAGTGTAGTTTGGAATAATCCATTTCAAATCCGCAGAAATCTATATGCAATCTGAATAGTTCTAAATATTTTAGATAATCCAAATAATCCGCGATTTCGTGGATTAATCCACTTAAAAAGTAAGGCAATCCACTTGTAGTCCAACATTATTCAAGGTAATCCAGTTATAATTCGATTAATACAGGAAAATCTACTAGTGATCCAAATAATTGGATTAATCCACTTGTAATCCAATTTTACCCCGAGTTAATTCACTTTTAATGAGGTTCTAATCCGGCGAAATCTCCAAATTAAAGTAAATTTTCTTTTCAAAAACTTTATTTTCCACACCAGACACCCTTTTTCTATTTGTTATAATTTTGCTAAAAAAAAAATGTTTCTTTTTGATCCGCCCTAATTTTTTATTTCTCTTGGAAGAACTATATGTGTTCCATTTCCATTTCTGGAAATCACCTATTTCGCGTGACGTTTTTCACGTTCAATTATACTGGATTTTTTGCTTGAATGCGCGATCGCGTGTATTCCGTTTTGCGATAGGATCTATATTTTCGTTCCATTTGGGTCGCGAGATAGAGAAGCTGGCGATAAGACGCCATTCCCATCTGGCACAGGATTTCCTTCCCAGTACTCCTTGCTGAGATACGTATACGAGATGTGACTATCCTCGCACGATCATAAAAGGCGACCGCCATTTTTTAAATCAGCTTTTACGAAAGTAAAAGCATTTGCGAGAAATTGAACACAGAAATAAAGCGGATAGTGGGGGTAAGTCGACAGTGAGACTTAGTCAGCAGTGGGTATTAGACGATAGTGGGGCTTAGTCGAGAATTGGGTTCAATCGACAATAAAGATAAGTCGACAGTGGGGCTGAGTCGACAGTGGGGATGAGTCGACAGTGGGGCTGAGTCGGCAGTGGGGATGAGTCGACAGCGGGGATGAGTCGACAGCGGGGCTTAGTCGACAATGGGGGAGGGGGGGGGGGTCAGTCGACAGGAGGGATTATTGGACCATTGGGTTCAATCGACAATAAAGCTAAGTCGACAGTGAGGCTCAGTCGACAGTAGGGGCTGAGTCGACAGTTGGGCTGAGTCGACGGTGTGACTTAGTCCACAGTGAAGGGAGGGGGCTAAGTCGGCAGTGGGGCTTAGTCGACAATTAGGTTCAATCGACAATAAAGTTAAGTCGATAGTAAGGCTAAGCCGACAGTGAGGCTTAGTCGACAGTGGGGCTGAGTCGACAGTAAGGCTTAGCCGACAGGGGGGGGGGGATGAATAAGTCGACAGTGGGGCTTAGACGACAATTAGGTTTAATCGACAATAAAGCTAAGTGGATAATGAGGCTAAGTCGATAGTGGGGTTTAGTCGACAGTGGGGATCATGTCGACAGTGGGGCTAAGTCGACAATTGGGTTCAATCGACAATAAAGCCAAGTCGATAACGGGGTTAAGTCGATAGTGGGGTTTAGCCGACAGTGTGGGGGGGGGGGGCTGAGTCGACAGTGGGGCTCGGTCGATACTTTTTTTTTTAAACAAAAATACAAATCTTATGAACTTGGTTCTTTTTTTTTTTAATAAAAATGGGTCCTGATGCACTATCTTTATCGATGAATTACTTGATAATTCAACTTTTTGTTCGAAATTCTTTTTTTTGCGGATAAATAATTAATTTTTTAAATATAAAACGCAAATATTTCAACGTTCCTTTGTGCTAGATTTAAAAGCAACATATTTTAGAAATTTACTTATTTTTACTAAAACTAATATTAGAACTTAAAATTCATTAAAGTTTCTTCTCTATTCCTATTATTTTAAATCATAAAAATTTTTTTTCAAATTATTGACTCAAAAAGAAAATTAAAGAAACATAGCAAGTTAAAAATAAAAAAATGTATTTCAATAATATTTAGGTTTCAATTATTAATTGCAGTCTGTTCTACAATTTTAAAGATTTAAAATTATCCTAAAGAATTTCGTACCTTTTGAATTAAACATTATTTTTTTCTTTTGCATTTATGCGTTTCCAAACATTCTTAATTTAAATAATGAAATGAAAAAAATTAAAAAACAGGAATCTAACTGCAAAAATATCTGTGTAAATTGAAAGAAAAATTGGCTTGACTGCGGATTGCGATACAATGCAAAATCATCAGTTTCAAAATTAATTAAAATCTACTCTCGAAGCATTGATTTACGAAAGGGAGGAAAAAAGTTTTAAACTCCATAATTACATAATTACGTCGCAATCCGCAGCTAAGCCATTTTTCTTTAAAATTATCTTTAACCAAAAAAATTAATTTTAAAGAGTTACACTTTAATTTTTAACCCAGAATTTTAATTCTTAACGAAAAAAACAGAGGTCTTCACGGAAAATATAATAATTTATGTTTTAAACTAAATTTTTTAAATTTTTTACTAAAAAAGATTCAAAGTCAATTAAAAAATGACCAATTCAGAGTAATTTTTAACCAAAAAGTTGCAATTTCAAATAAAAAAGATTGAAGATAAAAGAATTTTTATTCCAAAAAAATAATTTCTTAAAAAACAGTTTAATTTTTAAGCATGAGAGTTGAATTTTTAACCAAGAATAAATAATCAAAAAATAATGTTTAAAAAAAAAACGTAAATTTAAAAAAAAAACTTATCAACAAAATTTAATAGTTGATATTTCAAAAAAGAAAGTTAATTTTGAATATTAAACAGTTAAATTCAATTAAAAAAGGCGAGTTTCAACAAAATAGTTGAATAATCTACACAAACGTTGCTTTTTTAAACAAAAAATATAACATTTTTATCAAAAGTTATGAATAAAAAAAAAGAATATTCTACTAAACAATTACATTTCCAAACAACAAAATAAATCATAGACAAAAACAATGATTATTTTTTAACAAACTTATTCTAATTTTGTCCCAGTAGTTGAATTTTTAAATAAAAAATATGAATTCTTAACGAAAAATGTATTAATTGACATTACGAAGAAAATTTGTTTAATTTGAAAATAGTTAAATTTAGAAAATCCCATATTTTAAAATTTTCATTTTTTCCCTGTTTTAAAGAAATTTCCCCTTTTCATCGTTTTTTGGTTAAATGCAAATTAAATTATTATAACCCAATAAGAAAATCCAATTGTTCTTACTTCAAGATTTATTCTTTCGATTTAAATGTTAACTATTATATTTTTGTGTAGAAATGCAAGTATCTAGTTAATTTTTTGTAGAATTTAACTTTTTGTTTAAACATTCATCTTTGCTGGTCTGGTTGAAAATTTAGCTTTTATTTTAGAAATGTAACATTTTTTATTGAAAATTCATCTTTTTCGGTTAAGAATTAAATTTTATGTTGAAAATTTAACTGTCTTCTGAAAAATTCAACATTTCAGTTCGTTATTTCAACCGTCTTTTTAAAAATTCGTCTTTTCGGCTTCAAAATCCAATTTTTTGGCTAGAACTTTTTTTTTAATTTTAACCAAAAAAGAGGAACTTTTAAAAAAATAGTTAACTCGCTTATCAAAAACAGATTAATTTGTTGTTTTGAAAAAAATTACATTTCGATGCTAACATATTTAATATTTTAATTGATTTTTTTATTTTCAAAAAAGTAATCTTTGATTGAAAATGCAGATATTTTATATCAAAATTTAACCATTTGTTTGAAAATTAATTTCTTTGTTAAAAAGTTTATTTTCTTATTGAAAAGTAATGTTTTTTTTTGTAGAAAATTTAACTACTTATATAGAAAAGTATTTATTTTGAATTGAAAGTTTAATTTTCTCATTTAAAAATTCACTTTTTTGTTGCAAATTGAACTATCCTCTAAAAAATTCGTTTTTCTTAAAATTTAAACATTCTGTTCAAAATCAATTTCTTTGGTTGAAAATGCAACCCTTTTTGTAAAATGTAATTCTTGGTGGCTAAAAAATTCAGATAATTTTTTAAAAAATCTTTTTTCTGGATTGAAATTTGATCTCTTATTGTATAAAAATTATCTTTTTTTTTTGTAAAAAATTTATTTTTCTTGGTTGAAAAGTAGGTTAAAAAGAGGCTTAATGTCTTTTATTTGAAAATTCGACAATATAGTTAAAAATTATTTTTTGTCGAAAATGCAACTGTTTCGTTAAAAATAAAATTAAAGGTAAAAGTTGTTTCGATTTAACAATTTGGCTAAAAATTCATTTTTCCTAATAAAAAATAATAAGTTTTGTTAAGAATTCTACATTTCAGGTCGATATTTTAACTCTCTTTTAAAAAAAAATCATCTTTACGTCTTAAAAATTCAACTATTAGGCTAAAACTGTAATTTTTAAAATTTTTAACCAAAAAAAGTGAAGCTTTCAACAAAAATAATTGAATTTTTTATCAAAAAAATTTTTTAAACCAAATAGTTGCATTTTTAAACAAAAAAGATTAACCTTCTACGATAACAGATATTTGGATTAAAAAAATATTTTTTATTTCAATGAAGTAATCTTCGTTGGTTCAAAATTGAGCGATTTAGATAAAATTAAAATTTTTGTTGAAAATTCAAGTATCTTCTGAAATAATTTTCTTTTTTTTTGAAAATGCAACTATTTTCGCTTTAGGATTTATCTATTTTATATAAAAATTTACCATTTGTTTAAAAATTAATTTCCTTGTTAAAAATTTTATTGTTTTATTTAAAAGTAATGCTTTTTGGTAAAAAATTCAACTACTTATACAGAAAAGCATTTCTTTTGAATTGAAAATTTAACTTTCTCGTTTAAAAATGCACTTTTTTGTTGTAAATTAAACTGTCCTCTAAAAATATCGTCTTCTTAAAAATATAAACATTCGGTTCCAAATAATTTTTCTTTGGTTGAAAATTCAACTCTTTTGTTAAATTTTTTTAAAAAAATAATTCCTTTTTTTTAAATTTAACTCTTTTCTAAAAAATCCGTCTTTTAACTTAGAAATGCAAGTGATTTTTCTCTTTTATTTAAAAATTCGACAATTTAGTTTAAAATTATTTTTTCTTGCAAATACGATTTGCAATTGTATTTTCAAATTAATTAATTTGCAAATAAGTAATTTAATTTAATTAATTTAATTTAACTTAATTTGCAATTAAGTAATTAGCTAATTGAACTGTCCTCTAAAAAAATCGCCTTTTTAAAAATATAAACATTCGGTTCAAATTTTTTGTTTTTGGTTGAAAATTCAACTCTTTTGTTAGAATATCATTCTTGGTGGCTGAAAATTGATCTGTTTTTGGTAAGAGATTCACCTATTTTGTTAAAAGTTCCTCTTTTTTGGTTAAAATAAAAAAAAAAGGTTCTAGCCAAGGAATTAAATTTTCAAGCCCAAAAGATGAATTTTTAATAAGACAGTTGATGTATCGAGCTGAAATGTTGAATTTTTTATTGGACAATTAAATTTTTATAAATTTATTTTTAACCGAGAAAGATGAAATTGAGATATTTTTGTAAAAAATCTTTCTTCTAGATTAAAAATTGATCTCTTATTGTATAAAAGTTATCTTTATTTTTATAAAAAATTTATTTTTCTTGGTTGAATAGAGGCATAATGTCTTTTGTTTAAAAATTCGAAAAATTAGTTAAAAATTATTTTTTGTCGAAAATACAACTGTTTCGTTAAAAAATGAAATTAAAAATGAAATTAAAAGTAAAAATTGTTTAAATTTTACAATTTGGCTAAAAATTCATTTTTCTTTGTTGAAAATGATAGTTCTTAAAAATTCAACTATCAGGATGAAATTGAAATTTTTTGTGAATTTCAACCAAAAAAAAGAAGCTTTCAACAAAATAATTTATTTTCTGCTCAAAAAAGATTAATTTTTAACCAAATAGTTGCATTTTAAAACAAAAAAGGATACATTTCTAAGATAACAGATTTGGATTTAAAAATTGTTTTTCATTTCAATAAAGTAATCTTTGTTAGATCAAAATTCAGCGACTTGGATAAAATTCAAATTTTTGGTTGAAAATTCAATTATCCCCTGAAATAATTTTCTTTTTGCCTAAAAATTTAAATGTTTTTGGTTTTAGGGTTAATCTTTTTTTTATTATATCAAAATTTAACCATTTGGTTTTAAATAAATGTTTGATTTTTGAAAATTTAATTGTTTTGTTAAAAAGTTATCCTTCTTGGTAGAAAATTCAAAAAATGTTGCAGAAAAGTCCTTATATTGGTTTCAAAATGGATCTTTTTTGGTTAGAAAAAAAGTTTTTTTATTTAAAATTCAACTTCATCCTCAATTTTTATTTCATGAAAATTCAAATATTAAGTTGATAAATAAAGTTTTTGTTAAAAATTCAGATACTTTAGCAGAAAAATCGGCATTTTAGATTGAAAATTTATCTCTTTTTGTATTAATGTAATATTTTTTTGTAAAAATTTAATATTTCTTGGTTGAAAAGTAGTTTTTTTTAAATTTAAATCTCTTTAAAAAAATTAATTATTTGTTTAAAAATGCAACTGCTTCTGGCTGAGATTAATTCTCTGTTATTTAAAGGAATTCGAAAATTTAGTAAAAATTCCAAGGTTCAGTGAAAAAATAAAAAAATTTTAAAAATTAAATCATTTGGTTAGAAATTCTTTTTTTTTAATTTAAAAATGATCTTTTTGATTAAAAATTCAACATTCCACGTCGATATTTTAATTTTCTCTGAAAAAATTCGTCTTTCGTCTTAAAAATTTCAACTATTTGGTGAAAATTTTTAACAATTATTATTTTTAATCATTTTCTTCTTCTTGAAAGTTCATAGCTACTTAGAGAAATCATTTTGAAATTTAAAAAATTCAAATGAGATCAAAATCAAATTTAAAATCCTATTAAACGTCGAATAATCAATGTACTGTGCAGAATTTCCGGAAATGAAACCAAAAATCTAACTACCAAATTTGAAAAACCACCACAAAATGTTTCAATTGCAAACTGAAAAAAGAAAAATTTTTGCTAGAAAACAAAATTTTTTTTTTTTGAAAAAAATGTAAGACAAAAATTAAATAAAAAAATAATTCTTTTGTTTTCTAGGAAAAAATTTCCTTTTTTTTGAGGTTGCAATTAGAACATTTTGTAGTGGTTTTTCAAATTTTGTCTTTAGATTTTCGGATTCATTTCCAGGACTTTTGCACATTACCTTAATTAAAAAAAAATTTCTTAAACTTCAAAATGATTCCTCTAAATAGCTATGAACTTCCAAGAAAAAGAAACGAATAAAAAAATAATAATTGTTAAAATTTTTGGCCAATTTTTTTGGATTTTTAAGACAAAAGACGAATTTTTTATAGAAAATTTTGAACCACACGGTTTAATTTAAAAAAATTAGTATTTTTTACTAAATCTTCGAATTTTTACCAAATTTTTGAATTTCTTTAAATGACAGAGAATTTACCTCAGCCAAAAGAAATTGCATTTTTAAGAAACAAACTATTTTTTGAATCAATATTTAAATTTAAAAAAAAAACTACTTTTCAACCAAGAAAGATTAAATTTTTACCAAAAAATATTACTCTGATACCAAAAGAAATAAATTTTCAATATAAAATTACGATTTTTCTGCTAAAGTATCTGAATTCTTAACCACAGAAGATGACTTCTTAACAAAAGATTTAATTTTCAACCTAATATTTGAATTTTCATTTTAAACAAATTCAGTAGGAAGTTGAGTTTGAAACAAAAAACTTCATTTTTAACAAACAAAGATCAATTTTGAATCAAATATACGAAATTTTCTACCAAATTTGTTGAATTTTCTACCAAAAAGGATAACTTTTCAACGAAACAATTAAATTTTTAACAAAAAAATTTATATTTAACTAAATTGAATTGCCAACCATAATTTTAATTTTGCCTAAGCTTTTATCGTAGAAATGTAAGCTTTTTTGGTCAAAAATGCAACTATTTGGTTAAAAATTACTCTTTTTTGATAAGAAAATCACTTATTTTGTTGAAAGCTTCACTTTTTTCTGTTGAAATTTAAAAATTGTACTTCCAGCCTAATAGTTTAATTTTTAAGACGTAAAGATGATTTTTTTAAAAAGAGAGTTAAAATATCGACCTAATATGTAGAATTTTTAACAAAAAATATTATTTTTGATTAAGAAAACTGAATTTTCAGCCAAATTGTTAAATTAAAATAAGTTTTACCTTTAATTTTATTTTTAACGAAACAGTTGCACTTTCGACAAAAAATAAATTTTAACTCTTTGCAATTGTATTTTCAAATTAGTTAATTTGCAAATAAGTAATTTAATTTGATTAATTTAATTTAATCTAATTTGCAATTAAGTAATTAGCAAATTACAGTGTCCTCTAAAAAAGTCCTCTCTTTAAAAATATAAACATTCGGTTCCAAATAATTTTTCGTTGGTTGAAAATTCGACTCTTTTGTTAAATTTTTTTTTGAAAAGTAGGTTCTTTTTTTAAATTGAACTCTCTTTTAAAAAATTCGTCTTTTAACTTAGGAATGCAAGTGATTTTAGCGGAGGCTTAATCTATTTTATTTAAAAATCCGACAATTTAGTTTAAAGTTATTTTTTGTCCAAGATACTATTTGCAATTGTATTTTCAAATTAATTAATTTGCAAATAAGTAATTTAATTTAATTAACTTAATTTAAAATAATTTTCAAATTAGTAATTAGCAAATTACAGTGTCCTCTAAAAAAGTCCTCTCTTTAAAAATATAAACATTCGGTTCCAAATAATTTTTCGTTGGTTGAAAATTCAACTCTTTTGTTAAATTTTTTTTTTAAAGTAATTTCTTTTTTTAAATTTAACTCTTTTTCAAAAAGTCCGTCTTTTAACTTAGAAATGCAAGTGATTTTCGCTAAAGCTTAATCTCTTTTATTTAAAAATTAGACAATTTTGTTTTAAATTATTTTTTGTCAAAAATTTAATTTGCAATTGTATTTTTAAATTAATTAATTTGCAAATAAGTAATTTAATTTAACTTAATTTGCAATCAAGTAATTAGCAAATAGAACTGTTATCTAAAAAAATCGTCTTTTTAAAAATATAAACATTCGGTTCAAAATTAATTTCTTTGGTTGAAAATTCAACTCTTTTCTTAAAATCTTATTCTTGGTGGCTAAAAATTCAGATATTTTTTTAAAAAATCGTTCTTCTAGATTGAAAATTGATCTCTTAGTTGAAAAAAAGGCTTAATCTCTTTTATTTAAAAATTCGACAATTTAGTTAAAAATTATTTTGTGTCGAAAATACAACTGTTTCGTTAAAACTGAAATTAAAAAATAAAATTAAAGGTAAAAGTTAGTTTAATTTAACAATTTGGCTAAAAGTTTATTTTTTTTCGTTGAAAATGATACTTTTTGTTGAAAATTCAAAATTTCAGCTCGATATTTTAACTCTTTCTTTAAAAAATTATCTTTATGTCTTAAAAATTCAACAATTAGGCTAAAACTGTAATTTTTAAAAATTTCAACCAAAAAAAATTAAAGCTTTCAACAAAATAATTTATTTTCTTCACAAAAAAGATTAATTTTTAACCAAAAAGTTGCAATTTTAAATTCGGATTAAAAAATTATTTTTTATTCAATTCAAATTTTTGTTGAAAATATAATTATCTTCTGAAACAGTTTCCTTTTTGCTTAAAAATTTAACTATTTTTGGTTTGAGAGTTAATCTTTTTTTATATTAAAATTCAACCTTTTGGTTAAAATTAAATGTTTTTGTCAAAAATTTAATTTTTTTTTTAAGATCTCCTTCTTGGTGCAAAATTCAATAACTTTGGTAGAAAAGTCCTAATATTGTGTTCAAACTTGATCTTTCTTGGTTAAAAATGAAGTTTTTTATTTATAATTTAACTTTATCCTGAATTTTTTTAAATAAAAATTTAAATATCAGGTTGATAAATAAATCTTTTGTTAAAAAGTAAACTTCTGTGGTTAAAAATTCAGATAATTTAGTGGAAAAATCGTAATTTTATGTTGAAAACTTATCTCTTTTTGTATCAATGTAATATATTTTTTTAATTAAAATTTAAAAAAAAAAGTTATTTTGTTGCTTAAAAATTTCAACTGTTTTTGGCTGAGATGAATTCTCTGTCATTCAAAGAAATTCAAAAATTTATTAAAAGTTCGAAGATTCAGTAAAAAATAAAAAAATTAAATTAAATCATTTTGTTCAAAATTCTTTTTTCTTATTTGGAAATGATCTATTTTGTCAAAAATTCAACTACTTTTGGCTGAGGTTAATTCTCTTTCATTTAAAGAAATTCGAAAATTTAGTTAAAATTCCAAGATTCAGTAAAAAATAAATTTTTTTAAAAAATTAAATCATTTGGTTGAAAATTATTTTGTTTTTATTTGAAAAGGATCTTTTTTGTTAAAAATTCAATATTTACGTCGATATTTTAATTTTTGTCTGAAAAAATTCGTCTTTTGTCTTAAAAATTCGACTATTTGGTGAAAAATTTGAACAATTATTATTTTTTAATTTGTTTCTTCTTCTTGAAAGTTCATAGATATTTAGAGAAATAATTTTCAAATTTAAAAAATTTAAATGAGAATAAAATCCAATTTAAAATCATATTTAACGTCGAATAATCAAGGTAATCTGCAGAATTCCTGGAAATGAAACCAAGAATTTAAATACCAAATTTGAAAAACCGCCGCAAAAAGTTCTAATTGCAACCTGAAAAAAGAAAAATTTTTGCTAGAAAACAAAAGAATAATTTTTTTCTTTGGAAAAAAATGTAAGACAAAAATTAAATACAAAAATAATTTTTTTGTTTTCTAGGAAAAAATTTCGTTTTTTCAGGTTGCAATTAAAAAATTTTGTGGTGGTTTTTCAAATTTAGTCTTTAGATTTTTGTTTTCATTTCCATGAATTCTGCACATTACCTTAATTAAAAAAAAAAATTATTAAATTTCAAAATGGTTTCTCTGAAAAGCTATGAACTTTCGAAAAAAAGAAACGAATTAAAAAATAATAATTGTTACAATTTTTGGCCAAATAGTTGGATTTTCAAGAAGAAAGACGAATTTTTTTAGAGAAAATTGAAATATTGACGTGGAATGTTGAATTTTTAACAAAAAAGGTCATTTTCAAATCAGAAAAAAGAATTTAGAACCACACGGTTTAATTTAAAAAAATTAGTATTTTTTACTCAATCTTCGAATTTTTACCAAATTTTCAAATTTTTTTAAATGACAGAGAATTTACCTCATCCAAAAGAAGTTGCATTTTTAAGCAACAAACTAATTTTTGAAACGAGATTTGAATTTTTTTAAAACTAATTTTCAACCAGGAGAAATTAAATTTTTACAAAAAAATAATACGATTTTTCTACTAAAGTATCTAAATTTTTAACCACAGAAGATGACTTTTTAACAAAAGATTTAATTTTTAACCTAATATTTAAATTTCTATGAAAAAAAATCAAGAGGAGGTTGAATTTTAAACAAAAAACTTCATTTTTAACAAATAAAGATCAATTTTGATAACTTTTTAACGAAATAATTAAATTATTAACCAAAACATTTATTTTTAACTAAATGGTTAAATTGAATTTTAAACAACATTTTAATTTTACCTAAGACGCTGAATTTTGAACCACCGAAAAATTACTTTATTGAAATAAAAAATTAATTATTAATCCAAATCTGTTACCGTAGAAATGTAACCTTTTTCTTTCAAAATGCAACTATTTGGTTAAAAATTAATCTTTTTTTAATGAGAAAATCAATTATTTTGTTGAAAGCTTCACTTTTTTTTGTTGAAATTTAAAAATTGTGGTTTCAGCCTAATAGTTGAATTTTTAAGGCGTAAAGATTATTTTTTATATAAGAGATTTAAAATATCGACCTCAAATGTTAAATTTTCAAAAAAAAATATTTTACTTGAAGAAAAATGATTTTTCAGCCAAATTGTTAAATTAAAATACCTTTTACCTTTAATTTCATTTTTAATTTTATTTTTAACGAAACAGTTGCATTTTCGACAAAAATTAATTTTTAACTCTTTTCAACCTATTTTTCAAGCAAGAAAAATAAATTTTTTATAAAAATTAAGATATTTTTTATACAATAAAAGATTAATTTTAAATCCAAAAGAACGATTTTTACCAAAATATGTAAATTTTTAGCCACCAAGAATGACATTTTAACAAAAGAGTTGAATTTTCAACCAAAGGAATTAATTTTGATCTGAATGTTTAAATTTTCAACAAGACGAATTTTTTAGAGGACAGTTCAATTTGCAACAAAAAAGTGAATTTTTAAACGAGAAATTTAAAATTTCAATTCAAAATAAATTCTTTTCTGCATTACTTTTGAATAAAACAATAAAATTTTGAACACATAAATTAATTTAAAAACAAATTGTCATATTTTTGGGATAGAATAAATAAATCCCAAATCGAAAATAGTTGCATTTTTAAAGAAAAGGAAATTTGTTTTAGAAGATAGTTAAATTTACAACCAAAAATTTAATTTTTTACCAAGAACGCTGCATTTTCCACGAAAGATTACATTTTTGAAATAAAAATTTGTGATCCAAATATGTTAGCATAGAAAATTTTAGCATAGAAATAGAAATTTTTTGGTTAAAATCAAAAAAAAATTTCTAGCCAAAGAATTGGATTTTCAAACCGAAAAGACGAATTTTTAAAAAGACAGTTGATGTATCGAGCTGAAATGTTGATTTTTTTATTGGACAATTAAATTTTTAAAAAAATAAATTTTTAACCGAGGAAGATGAATTTTCAATAAAAAAATAAAAGAATTATTTTTTTGTTTGGACAAAAATATAAGAAAAAAATTTAAAAAAGGGGGGGGGAACTGATAAGGTAACCAACCAAATTCCCTTATCTCTCTTTTTTATTTATTTTGTCTTTCTTATTTTTACTATTATCAAACCACAATACAAAAGAGGTTTTAAAAAAACTCATTTATTTTTCTTTCCTGTTTTTTATTTTTGTCGAAAAAAACAGAATTCTTTTTTTTCCAAGGAGAATTTTTTAGTTTATTTCAGATTGCAATGGGAATATTTTCATTTTGTGACGATTGTCTAAATTTGGTCGTTAAATCCTTGGAATTATTTTCAGGAATCGTGTGAATTAAAATTTTTAACACGAAAAATTTGCCTATTTTTTACGACTGGAAAAATTTTAATTTATAAATAAAATAGGCAGAACCTAATTATTTCAAAATCTTCTAGACTAACAATAAAAATGTATTTATTTTCTTTTTAAATCATAGCGGTTCCGGAAAGAGAGTGTCCAAAGAAAATAATTTCGCAAAGTTGTCCCTTGTCAATTTGTCATTGTCATGTCTTTAAATTGCCTCATAAGTCATCGGGTGCGAAGGTAAGGATGAGGTATGCGAAAATGTAACCTTGAAAAATAAAAACAGCCGTTTTTGGCCATTTAGGGTAAATGGTGAAAATAGGTCGGCGAAATTGATCGGTCTGGGGACCAGTTAAAATATCTTTTCTTCTTGTTCGCTCTACACCTGTTCGTCAAGCCGACTAGAGTTGGGCACTTGGGGCAAGCGCATTAACCGTAAGCCTGACTTCCCAGCGGAGGCGCGTCGTTCGTTCCTACCACCTGTCTGACAGCCTCTCTCATGAGAGTTGACAGGTGCTAGGCAGAATTCCATTTTACCTGCCTAACTTCAATAATATCCGAAAATATGTGCATGCATCTGTGTTGCACACAAAATGCAAAAGACAAAATGCAAAATACAAAATGCAAAATGTAAAATGCAAATCAGAATTCGAGATGTTTGTAACAGAAGCGACTAAGGTACATTTTTTGGTTCAAAATACGATTCCGGCTGAAACTGTTGACCGATTTGGATGTTTATGTTTTTAAAAAAAGGCTATCCGAAAATATGTGCATGCACCTGTGTTGAACACAAAATTCAAAATGCAAATCAGAATCAGAATCAGACATGTTTGTAACAGAAGCGACTAACTACATTTTTTTGGTTCAAAATACGATTCCGGCTGAACAGAGATTTACATAATTTCACAGATATTCTCAAATATTTCAAAACAAAAAAATTAAAAAATTTCTGAAAGATTTCCAAAGATTCAATTTTACCTGCCTAACTTCACAAATATCCGAAAATATTTGCATGCGTCTATGTTTAACACAAAATGCAAAATTCAAAATTCAAAATTCAAAATTCAAAATTTAAAATGCAAAAAGCAAATCATAATCAGAATCAGAGATGTTTGTAACAGAAGCGACTAAGTACATTTTTTTTGACTCAAATTACGATTCCGGCTGAACCTGTTCACCAATTTGGATGTTTCTTTTTTTAAAAAAGGCTGATAAAATTTCAAAGAAAGTTGTTTAACCTGACTTGCAATTTAGTTTTTTAATTTTTTTAGAATTTTCCGTAATTTCTCAAATATTAAAAAAATTAAAGTATTTGCAAATACTTCAATTATTTTCCAAAGATTTTACAAAGATTTTAGACAAATTTGTCTAAGATTTCACAAATATTTCAATAATTTTTAAAGAGTTTACAGAGATTTACATAATTTCACAGATATTCTCAAATATTTAATTAAAAAATTAAAAAATTTCTGAAAGATTTCCAAAGATTCAATTTTACCTGACTAACTTCACAAATATCCGAAAATATTTGCATGCGTCTGTGTTTAACACAAAATGCAAAATGCAAAATTCAAAATTCAAAATTCAAAATGCAAAATGCAAATCAGAATCAGAATCAGAGATGTTTGTAACAGAAGCGACTAAGTACATTTTTTTGACTCAAATTACGATTCCGGCTGAACCTGTTCACCAATTTGGATGTTTCTTTTTTTAAAAAAAGGCTGATAAAATTTCAAAGAAAGTTGTTTAACCGACATTCAATTTAGTTTCTTAATTTTTTTAGAATTTTCAGTAATTTCTCAAATATTAAAAAAATTAAAGTATTTGCAAATACTTCAATTATTTCCCAAAGATTTTACAAATATTTCGCAAAGATTTTAGACAAATTTGTCTAAGATTTCATAAACATTTCAATAATTTTCAAAGATTTTACAGAGATTTACATAATTTCACAGATATTCTCAAATATTTAAAACAAAAATGTTTAATTTCTGAAAGATTTCCAAAGAGTCAATTTTACCTGCCTAACTTCACTAATATCCGAAAATATTTGCATGCGTCTGTGTTTAACACAAAATGCAAAATGCAAAATGCAAAATTCAAAATTCAAAATGCAAAATGCAAATCAGAATCAGAATCAGAGATGTTTGTAACAGAAGCGACTAAGTACATTTTCTTGGCTCAAAATACGATTCCGGCTGAACCTGTTCACCAATTTGGATGTTTCTTTTTTTAAAAAAGGCTGATAAAATTTCAAAGAAAGTTGTTTAACCTGACTTGCAATTTAGTTTTTTAATTTTTTTAGAATTTTCATTAATTTCTCAAATATTAAAAAAATTAAATATTTGCAAATACTTCAATGATTTCCCAAAGATTTTACAAATATTTCGCAAAGATTTTAGACAAATTTATCTTAGATTTCACAAATATTTCAATAATTTTCAAAGAGTTTACAAATATTTACATAATTTCACAGATATTCTCAAATATTTAAAAAAAAAAATTTAAAAATTTCTGAAAGATTTCCAAAGAGTCAATTTTACCTGCCTAACTTCACTAATATCCGAAAATATTTGCTTGCGTCTGTGTTGAACACAAAATGCAAAATGCAAAATGCAAAATGCAAAATGCAAAATGCAAAATGCAAAATTCAAAATTCAAAATGTAAAATGCAAATCAGAATCAGAATCAGAGATGTCAGAGATGAAGCAGAAGCGACTAAGGTACATTTTTTTTGGTTCAAAATACGATTTCTGCTTAATCTGTTGACCTTTTCCGATGTCTCTTTTTTTTAAAAAAGACTGATAAAATTTCAAAGAAAGTTGTTCAGCCTGATTTTTAATTAAGTTTTTCAATTTTTTTATAAATTTCAGTAATTTATCAAATAGAAAAAAAAAAAAAAGATTTTGCAAACACTTTAATGATTTCCCAAAGATTTTAGAATAATTTGTCTAAAATTTTACAAATACTTCAATAATAATTCAATAAATATTCTCAAATATTTCTAAATAATTCAAAATATTCGCAAAGATTTCCAAAGATTCCATTTTACCTGCCTAACTTCACTAATATCCGAAAAAATGTGCATGCATCTGTGTTCAACACAAAATGCTAAATACAAAATGCAAATCAGAATCAGAGATGTCTAAAACAGAAGCGACTAAGGTAAATATTTTGGTTCAAAATACAATTCCAGCTGAATGTGTTGCCCGATTTGGATGTTTATTTTTTCTTTAAAAGGCTGATATAATTTTAAAGAAAGTTGTTTAGCCTGATTTTGAATTTAGTTTTTCAATTTTTTTATAAATTTCAGTAATTTTTTAAACATTAAAAAAATCAAAGATGTTTGAAATACTTTAATGATTTCCCAAAGAATTTACAACTACTTCGCAAAGATTTTAGCAAAATTTGTCCAAGATTTCACAAATACTTCAATAAGTTCCCAAAGATTTGACATAAATTTACATTATTTCACAGATGTTCTCAAATATTTCAAAATAATTCAAAATATTCGCAAAGAGTTCAAAAAATTTCCCAAATATAACAAAAAAATTCCCAAAGATTCCACTAATACTTCAATGTTTTTCCAAGAATTTCACAAAGATTTTAATAATTTTAAAAATATTACTAAATATTTAAAAAATAATTGCAAATCAGAATCAAAGATGTCTAAAAACAGAAGCGACTTAGGTACATTTTTTGTTTTAAAATACGATTCCGGCTGAACCTGTTGACCGATTTGGATATTTCCTTTTTAAAAAAAAAAGAATGATAAAATTTCAAAGAAAGTTGTTGAGTTTGATTTTTAATTAAGTTTTTTAATTTTCTTATAGAGAAATAATATGAAAAAAATGGCAAATTTTTCTATTTGACGTTACCGGTGATCGTCAATAATATGAAAATTGTTGTAATCGCCGACGTTTCAACTACTTATGTAGAAAGATTGTTCTTCTGGATTGAAAATTTATATTTTATTGTAAAAAAGTTATCTTTCTTTATATGGAAAATTTATTTTTTTTTGGCTGAAAAGTAGGTTTTTTTTAAAATTCAACTCTTTTCTAAGAAATTCGTCTTTTAATTTAGGAATGCAACTGATTTTGGCTGAGGCTTTTTAAATAAAGCCCTCAGCGAAAATTATTCTTTTTATAAATTCATCTTTTCGACTTGAAAATCAAAATAGTTAAATCTCTTACCAAAAACAGATTAATTTTTTATTCTAAAAAAAAATTAAATTTCTATGCTAACATAATTGCATTATAAATTGATTTTTTTTCTTTAAATTTTTGTTTAAAAATTCAACTGTCTTCTAAAACAATTTTCTTTTTTCTTAAAAATGCAACTATTTTAGGTTTAAGATTTATCTTTTTTATATGAAAATTTGACCATTTGTTCAAAAATTAATTTCTTTATTAAAAAGTTTATTGTTTTATTGAAAAGTAATGCTTCTTGGTAGAAAATTCAACTACTTATGAATTAAAAATTCAACTTTCTCGTTGAAAAATGCACTTTTTTGTTACCAATTGAACTGACCTCTAAAAAATTCGTCTTTTTAAAAATTTATATATTCACTTCAAAATTAATTTCTTTGGTTGAAAATTCAATTCTTTTGCTAAAATGTCATTCTTGGTTGCTAAAACCTCATCTATGTTGTTGAAAAATCTTTCTTCTGGATTGAAAATTGATCTCTTATTTTATAAAAGTTATCTTTATTTTTATGATAGTTTTTTTAAAAATGAAATTAAAGATGAAAGTTGTTTAAATTTAACAATTTAGCTGAAAATTAATTTTTTATTTGAAAAATGATATTTTTTGTTGAAAATTCAACATTTCAAGTCGATATTTTAACTTTCTTAAAAAAAAATTATTATTTTAATAAAGTAATCTTCGTTGGTTCAAAATTCAGCGAGTTGGAAAAAATTAAAATTTTAGTTTTAATTTTTAATTTAGTTTTTCAACTTTTCTGTGAATAAATAATCATGACTAAAAAAATCGAAATTTTTTCTATTTGACGCTCCGGGTGCTCGTCAATAATAATTACAGTATATATAGATATTCCATCATGATAGAATAAACAAAAATTTTGTTATAAACAAATTATTTGTTGAAAATGTGTTTTCTATAATTTTCAATAAAAAAATTTAAATGAAATCAATATTTTAATGAAAAAATTTCTCTTAAGACTATTCTTGTTAATTTTATAAACAAATGTATTATTCAGGTATTTAAAAAAAAATGCTTTTTTTCCATGTCAGTTTTTTAAAATTAAGAACCTCGAACCTCATGATAATTTCAGAAAATTCATAATTTCTTGATGAATTTTATGATTTTATCAAACAAATTTCATAAAAAAATTAATTATTCGAGTTTTCAAGAGAGTTTCAAGAATTATGTATGATTTAAAGAAATTTCGAAACATTTCCAGAGGTTTTGGGACATTCCAAAAGATTTTAAGATTTTAAGGAGATTTTAAGTCCAGAGATTTCAAAGAATTTTGCAATATTTCAAGAAATTTTGAATAATTTTAAGGGAGCTTAGAGGATTTGAAAAAATTTTAAACCTTTCCGGAGATTTTAACAAATTCCAAAATTTTCAAAACGTCGAGGGGTTTCAAATACTTTTATAGGTTTTCGAGGAATTTAAAAAAATCTCAAGGGATTTTAGGGGATTTTAAAGATTTCAAAACATTGCCGGAAATTTCATGGAATTCCAAAAAATTTTTCAGAGAGTTAAAAAATATCTAGGAATTTCAAAGAATTTTTTAAGATTTAAAGAAATTTAAAACATTTTTAATAAGCTCAAGGGATTAAAAAAATTCCAAAAGATTTCTGGAGGATTTTGTAGGATTTCAAGAAATTTATTTAAAAACTTTACGGTGATCTCAAAAAAGTCAAAAGGATTGAAAAAGATTTGAAAAATATTCAGGGATTTAAGAAAATTTTTTAGGATTTAAAAAAAACTTCGAAATATTTCAATGATGTTTTTTTAAAGGATTTTAAATATTTCAAAGCATTTTCGGGCTTTTAAAGGAATTCCAAAAGAATTCAAGAAATTGAACAAATGTCAAAGAATTTCGAAAAATTTTCCAGGATTCCTAAAGATTCAAAGATATATCTAATGAAATTTGAAAAAAAAATTAAATTGAATTTTTGAACAGATTTTAAATATTTTTTTTTTGGAAAATAAATAAAATTCCAATGTATTTTAGGAACTTTAAGAAATTTCACGATTTCCAAAGTTTTTATTAAATCTCTGAGGATTTCAAGGGATTTTAAAATTTTCTAAAATTTTAAACTTTCTTTAAAGAGAAATTTATTGAATAAGTTTTATTTAAATTTTATTCAAAAGTTTTTAAATAATTGTCTTTTTTCAAATGGATTTTCACATTTTTCAAAAATAGCACGGGATTTCAAAGACTTTAGGATTTTTAAAAGAATTTCAAAATTTTTTAGGAATTGGTAATTTTTTTAGGGACCTCTAATTATTAATTTTAAGTTAAATTCTATTCACGGGCTCTTACATGATTTATATATTTTAATAAATAGATTTTTACACATTCCAAAAATATCGAAGGTTTTCAAAGATTTTAGAATTTTCAAAAATTTACGGAAATTTAAAAAAATTCAAGGATTTTAATTGGTTTTCAAGGATTTCAAAGATTTCTTGGATTATAAAATTTTTTTATAGAGAGCTGTAATTAATAAGGTAATTTAAAAAATTGTTGAAAGAATTTTTACCTTAATCTAAGATTTAAAGGAATTTTGAGGAAATCTAAAGGATTTCAAATCATACAAAATTTTTTAGGCATTTTTTAACGTTTTTCTGGACAACTTTAATTTTTTTTAAATAAACCTGTATACTTTATATCAGATTAAAAATAAAATACTTGAAAATTTCTAATCCTAAATTCATAAATTAAATCTAATTCAGTGAAGTTTTAAGTAAAGTTTATTTAAAACAAAATAGGCGCTTGTTTTAATAAATAAAATAATAAATGCCAACAAAATGAAATAATTAAAAATTTTTATTTAATTTTGAAAGTATATTTCCACCAGTGAGACTAAATAAAGGTTGCATTAAAAGTGAAATGTATTTCATTTTCTATTTGCTCAATAGTAAACTACAAAGTTACTTTAATTGATTTTTCAACTGGAGCGAGCGAAGTCGTTTACAGAATAAAGCATTCAGACATCACGAGCACGCTTCGCAAGAAATTATAATGCATTTTAAGGAAAAAGAAAAAAATTTAATTTCCTTGAAATGGTAAAATTATTCTAGAAACATGCGAATCGTGAAAACTCAGTCGAAAATTCAGATCTCTAATTATCTTAAATAAAGTTTTACTTAAATTATTATTTGGGTAATATTTTTAATTACTGTTCTCTAATTTCATTTTGTACACAAATTTTCTTCTGCGTTTTTTCTAGAAATATAAAGTTACTAAAATACATGCATTTTTATTCAACGAATAACAGAGAGGTTGTTTGGAGCAAAAGTATGCGAATATTCTGAGCACGTTTCGGAATAAATCAATACGTTTTATTTGAGAAAAAAAATGTCATGTTTATGCATTTTTATAGCATGCACGTATTTTTAAGTTGATAAATTAAAGCTACCCTTTTTAAATTTGAATTTAAAAAATTACTAGCTTATTATTTCAAATGATTAAATTTTAAATTTCTAACACTAAATTTTCTTACTCAGCAAGCTAAATTTTTTTAATGCTTCTAGTTTGCGTGTAATTCCTGAAACTTTAGGAAAATATTAATAAAAGACTTTAGAGATGGTTTCAGGATCTGATTATAAATTTTCTGCACTTTTAAATTTAAATTTTTCAGCGTTGAGAAAAGTCTGACCCAAAAAGAATCACAAGAGTCCTTTTAATTATTCTCCTCTTTTCGTATTCTGGTGGAGTCGAACTCTCTGTCTCTCGATTATTACGTAATGTCTTTATTATCATATGCACATTAACTATCGATTTTGGATTTGCCCGCCTCCATTACCCCAGAGAGCTACGAATTCAAATGCAGAACTGGCCGTTGAAAGAGAATAATGATCAGTAAAACCGTAACGGGGACGAAATAGTAAAAAAGTAAAAATGTAAAAAAGTGGTGCACTTTTCCACGAGAAAGATTTTCTATATACTATCCTTCAGTTGAAACCTTCCTTTTACATTTCACCTTCCTTCCCTTAAAACCCTAAGCTCATCCCTTCTTTTTAAATATCTCCTTCACTTCATCCGGCTTCTTAATATTTTCCTCTACTCTCTCTTTTCCGTCTCTTATTATTCTTTCTTACCTCCTTCTTTACCCTTTCTGTAAACCACCTAATTGTCCTCATTCCTATTCACAAAAAATTGTTTCTTTCCTTCTCATTTTCTATATCTCCTTATTCTTCGTTATCCTTTATCTATCTCCCTAATCCTTCTCCTTTTCTTTGACAACATCCTCCTCACTCTGATTTTTAAGATTTGCTCCTAATGTATCCTTGACCATCTTTCCTTCTCCATCCTTTACCAATCTAATCCTAACTTTTCTTCTCCATAACCACAACAACATTTTCCCTTATATTGTCCGTTTCCATTTTTCCTGATTCTTCATTATGCTTCATCTACCTGCATATTCCTTCCTCTTCTATTCAACCAACTTCTTCTAGTCGTCCTGTTTATCAATATTTTTCCGTAATGTGTTATTGACCGTCTCTTCTTATCTTTC
Organism: Druon quercuslanigerum; assembly: GCA_010014905.2. Lineage (NCBI taxonomy): Eukaryota > Metazoa > Arthropoda > Insecta > Hymenoptera > Cynipidae > Druon > Druon quercuslanigerum. The sequence goes on from JAAAKG020136387.1 coordinate 27,055, forward strand.
CTTTACCTCCCTACATATACTCCTTTTCAAGTCCCCTCACCCCTTTCCTCCCCCCTTCCCGCCCTCTCCCTCTCCCTCTTCTACTCCCTCTCCCTCTCCCTCTCCCACACCCACACCCTCTCTCTGTCCCTTTCACCACAATATCTCTCCCTCTCCCTCTTCCTCTTCCTCTCCCTCTCCCTCCCTCTTCCTCTTCATCTCCCTCTCCCTCTCCCTCTGCCATGCCCTCTCTCTGTCCCCTTCACCACAATCTCTCTCACTCTCCCTCTCCCTACGCCCTCCCTCTCCCTCCCTTTCCCGTACCTTCTCCTATCTTCCCCTCCCTCTTTTTTTAACAAAAATGTAAATAACCAAGAAAAATTGTTAAATCAGAAAGAAAAAAATAAATTTCTCCCAAAAAATTGAGTTTCAAAGCCAGAAAGTCGATCTTTCTATAAAATAATTAAATTTCTAAACATAAAGATTATTTTTCTATCAAAACAGGGGAATTTACGACAATTTATATAAGCTTTTGACCAAATAGCTAAATTTTTGAAATTAAAAAAAAAAAACTATTTTTAAACAAAAATTGAACAGTTACATTTTTAGGAAAAAAAAATTAATTTTGAGTTCTTACCAACCGTTAAATTTTTACTCCAAAAATATGAATTTTTAACAAAAAATTGAATTGTTAATAAAAAAGTTCTATTTTTAAAAAATAGTTGCAGTTTTTAAGGAAAAGGATCAATGTTTACCTAAAAAAAGAATAAATGCATTTAATTTTAAAAAAATTAATTTTTAATTTTCGAAAAAGTGTTTTTAAGAAAACAGATTGTTTATCTTAAAAACAAAATATAAATTTTTAACAAGAACAAAAATGTATCCTTCAACAAACAGTTTTAACGATAAAAAAATTATTTTCGAACCAAAGATATGATTTTTCCACCAAAATTATGAATCTTCAACCCAAAAAAGAATAATTTTTAAGAAAGTAATGCAACTTTTAACTAAATAGCTTTATATAAAATAAAAAATTTCAACAATAAAAATAGAATAATTGAATTTTCACTTTAAAAAAATAATTTTTAATTTCTAAAACTCCGTCGAATTTTTAATTTTTGTCGCGAAAATATAAATTCTCAACCAAAAAGTTAATTTTCAACCACATAGCTGTTTTTAAGGTATAAACGATTTATTTTTATCTAAAAAAGAATAAATTTAATTTTCATTAAAAAAAATTAATTTTTAATTTCAAAAAATGAATTTTGTGCAAAAAAGTTAAATTTTCAATCTTAAAAAGGGCTCACAAATTTTTAACAAAAAATTGGATTTTGAAACAAACAGATTTTAAATTTAATAATTAATTTTTAACCAAAGAGACTAATTTTTACCAAAGCACTTCCAGTTTTATGTTTTTATTATGAAAAGATGAATTTTTATCAAAAAAGTTATAGTTAATATTTTGACAACAAAAATGTACATTTTTCACTAAAAACAGTTAAAATTAAAAAAAAAAGATATTCATTTCATCAAATTAATTTCGAACCAAAGAGTTAATGTTTTAACTAAAATAATCAATCTTGAACTAAAAAATAAAAATAAACTGTCAACAAAATAGTTCAATTATCGACTAAATAGCAGAATTTGCTACCAAATCTTGGATTTTTAACCCAAAAATACTAATTTTCTAAAAAAAAGTTTATTTTTTTGCCCAAAAATATAAACATTTAACAAAAAAATTTAATGCTAAGTGAAAAAAGATTAATTGTTAACCAGACGATCGCTTTTCTTATGAACAAAAAAAAAAGTAATCTCTACAAAAATTAATAAATTTTTAAACCATAAAGACAAATCTAAAAGAAAATAGTATCAATTTTCACAACAATAAATATTTCAGCAAGAAAGAGGAAAATTCAATTTATTTTTTGAATTTTCAAGCTAAAAAGATAAATTTTTAATCAAAAAGAATGAACTTCAAACAAAATTGTTGAATTTTCGATAAACTATTTTGAGTAAGAAATTTATTTAACCACATAACCAATCCTTTCCCTTTCTAAAATCCCATAGAAAAATCATTAACCTACCTCCTCCCAAAAGATTACATAAATTATGCAGGGTCCCCTACCACCCTTCCAGTCTTCTCCATCCTCTACTCCTCAGCATACCCTTCAATAGGTGAGGATTGAATTGAGAGGGAAAATGCAAAATGGAAAAGGGGGAATGAGAAAGAGGAATGGGTTGGAAAGAGAAAGAGTTTGCAGAGGAAATGGTGGGAAGTGGTTAGGAAAACGTGGGAAGAAAGGGCATGAGAAAGAGAAATTAGGTGGAAGATGAAAGAGTTGGGAGAGGAAACGTTGGGAAGTGGTAAAGAAAATGCAGAGGAAAATGTACAGAAGAATGGAAATATGAAAGAGGAATTGGGTTCAAAGAAAAAATTTTAGATTCGAAGTGGTGGGAAGCGGTTAGGAAAAAGTAGAGGAAGGTAAAAGTAGAAAAAAGTGAAAGGAAAGGATGGGATAGATTGTGTATTGAAAGAGGACGATTATAGGGAAGTTAATGGAAATTTTATAGTAGAGGAAAAGACTTGGGACAGAGAGCAGGAAGTAGAAGAAAAGGTTTAGGGGTAGGGAAAGAAGGAAAAAACGTGGCAAGATAAGAAGAGAAAAATAATTCAATTAAAGTTCTTTTACCGCCTACCTGTACTATTTTTACTCTAATTTTATCAAAATTGAATCAACTACACAATTTTTAGTTATTGTGTGATATGGCTGTTAAATTCAGATTTTAATAAATTCGATTCTGCTACCTTTGAAAAATTGTGTAAAACTTTAATGTCCTACACAATACATAAAAAAGGGCTTATAATGTTTATCACTCCCGGGTCGCAGCATTTTACACCGTTGTAACGACGCGAAGCTGCTTTTATGTAGAGGGTGGGTCTTTAAGCTGCATTTAACGACTGGATGAAAATCGCGTTCTTTAGTGTCGACGTAAACCGGGAATTTCATTAACAAACAAGTCGTGTCGTTCTCTACACCGACCTATATAAACAAGGGGTGAAATCTGCATATCTCACTAAAACAAGAGTGAAAACATTATACCTATAAAAGTGATTTTATCATTTTTTCCAGCAAAATTTGTTATCTTGTAGGCTTATTCTTCATTTATTGGAAGCAACGCCTTACTTGCAAATGTGCTACATTTTAGTACCAATAAAGGTGATTCGTTTTAAAAAAGTTCTTCATTATTCGACAAATTTATACAAATCTTATATTTTATTTTATCTCCAGTGCCGTAAAAATGTATTTTTTATCGCTTTAGCGGTGCTCTGTTTCATTTTTCTTCGCTCAAGAAGCCAATGTTTGGAGGGGAAAAATAATAATAATTTTGTTCGACATAGATTAGAAGAATAGAATTGTATGGTTTATTAAAATTTTCAAGATCAGCAATTTTAATAAGGCATCAATTCCTTTGTTGATAAGGACAATTTCAGCAAAGGCTATTTTTGATGCTTTGTTCTCTTGATGAAGAACTTTAATAAAGCCCCCCAAAAAAATAGTAATCCATATTGTTATTAACATTATCATAGAGTTGTTATTAAGACAGTTATAATTTAATGTTACACTATTGATGTACGTCTCTTGAGTGATGTTTTAAAGACTTTTCATTTAATATTTTATTTGTTCTGAGACATAAGTCACAATGAGGCTACAGCAGAATTGTTTTTTTTTGTCTTCGCCCAAGAAGCCAATGTTTGGAGGGAAAAAATAATAATAATTTTGTTCGACATAGATTAGAAGAACAGAATATAATGGTTTATTAAAATATTCATGATCAGCAATTTCATTAAAGCATCCATTTCTTTGTTGATAAGGACAATTTGAGCAAAGGCTATTTTTGATGCTTTGTTCTCTTGATGAAGAACTTTAATAAAGCCCCCCAAAAAAATAGTAATCCATATTGTTATTAAAATTATCATAGATTTGTCATTAAGACAGTTATCATTTAATCTAACACTATTGATATGTGTCTCTTGTGTGATGTTTTAAAGACATCTAATATTTTATTTGTTCTAAGACATAAGTCACAAAGAGGCTACAGCAGAATTTCTTATATCTGAATTAATCTGAGTTCTCTTTTCTCTAGTGCTTAAACAAAAATTACCTTGCTGGCAGAATCTGATGTTGGATTATTTTTAAATTTGAGATAAGCACGACTCAAAGTATTTTTATCCTAACTATCACATGTATGCTTTCTTCGCTCTTCTCCATACAAGGAACATTCAGCTAGCAAGTGATAACTGTCTTCTAGTATTTAAAGATCAGAATGCTTCCAAATCTCTGTACCCTTTGATTAAAAAATTTAATCTTGGATATTAATTTTAAGTTATTCATTCATCGAATCTGAACAACGATTTTATTTTAACTAAAAAGGGCTTCCGACAGTAGATGTTTTTGGATACATTCGCAGAGTGATTGAGAGGGCAATATTTAAAGTAATTGTTAGAATACAAGCTTTCGGAGATCTTTGATGTATAAATAAGTTTTAGAAGAGTAAATTAAAGGCATTTTATTTTTTGAAAGAGGTATTAAAGAAAGAAAATGCCAAAATAGTTTTTCTCCAAAAGCTTAACTTGTAAGCACCAATTGTACTTGTCCAGAGAGGAAAGGGATTTAGCCAGACGCTTCAATCTTTAAAAAACATAGGTATGGTTATTCTTTATTATGATCTCGAAACTTGACAAAACTAAACTTAATAAACTTAATAAACTAAACTTAATAAACTATCATCTAGCTCGAGGTTTCTCTATCTTTTGGACAAAACCATTGAAATCGAACTTATGGCTACCAGTTAATAAACTCTTTGAAATTTTAGTATCGAGTTAATTATTGTCTGGAGCACAAGCATGCGATCTTAGATACATAGATGAAACAGAAAGAATGCAGACTACGTTTTACAAAAAAAAATTAAACTCTAAACTTGCAGCTCATGTTTCTAAAATGACTCTAAACGTGTTAAAAGAAATATTAATCATTATGGCGATAGATACCCAAAAGATGGTACTAATTTGAAACTTTTTAAAATATTTTTATGTTGATACAATGTATTACTTTTTTTTTCTCTGAAATCGAATCATCGAATTCATTCGATCCTTTGATTTTTTCAAAGAGCTAACTAAAATATTTTACATTTGCTAAATAATTGATTATTTGAGAAATTCTTTTAATATTTCCGAAATCATGGAAATCTTTCTAAAATCTTTACGATCTTTGAGATAGCATTGTAAATGCGAAATATTTGTTAATATTTTGGAAACTGTTGAAATCTTTTGCAATCATTTAAATCTTTATGCAATTGTTGTAAAATCTTTGCGAAATATTTTAAATTGTTGTAAATCGGTGGCTAATTATTCAAATATTTAATTTAAAAATATGTTTATTTTAGGATAATTTTTTCTTAAGTTTTTGTGAAATTTTTATAATCTCTCTAAAATATTTGAAATTGTTGTGAAATCTGCGCCTAATCATTGAAATATTTAGGTTTTAAATGTTTATAAATATTTTTATCAAATTTTATCTTTGTGAATTTTTTTTGAATCTTTAGGAATTTTTAAGAAAATTTTGGAATATTTTTAAAACATTTGATCATATATGTGAAATTATTGAAATTCTTAAGATGTCCTTGGGGAAATACTTTCAATCTTTCTGCACTCTTTGAAATCTGTCTGAAAATTTTGTGAAATAATTAAAATATTTTAAATCCCTCCGGTATATTTTTGAAATATTTGTGAAATCTTTTAAATCTGCAGGAGATCTTTGTGATATCTTTGGAAATCTTTTCAAAATTTTAAAAATATTTTTGAAATATTTGATAAGATTTGTGAAATTATTGAAATCATTGAAGTCATTGTGGAATCTTTTAAATCTATCTGAAATCTTAAAATTTTTTGTGAAATCTTTACGAAATCTTTCTGAAGTCTTTGGAAATTTTTTCTTCAATATTTGAAATATTTTAGAAATTTCTAATAATATTTGTGAAATTATTAAAATCTCTGTAAAATCATTCTAATTCCTTTGGATATCTTAACAATATATGTGAAATATTTGTTAATAGTTGCAAAATTATTATTTTGATGTTTTAATGAAAAGAATTTATTTTTTGTATTTATATTTTATATTTATTATTTTTATATTTACTTTAATTATTAATTGATTCCTATGATGAAATTTTTTTTTAGTTTAAAATATCTCCATTAAAATCATTTTTTTTAAATTTTGCGATGTTAGAAAATGAGTATCTGAATTAAATTTTTTAAATTATATGTACAAAAATGTTTCTGAAAATAATTATGAAATGATTTTTATGTCATTCACTTATTAATTAATTATTAATAGATTCTGCTAAAATTTATATTTTCCAGAATTAGTTAGAAGCTTATAATTAATTAAAGTTAAACAAAGACAAGTTCAAATTTAAAGAATATCAAAAGTGAAAATTATTTAAATGTTTACATTAAACTAATTTTTTAAAGTTTTAAATTATTTTAATCTTTGGTTAAAATAATGGATTAATGTTTTTTTTGAAATGATTGAATATGTATTAAGTAATTCTGTTTAAACTTAAATTTTGTGGAAATATTTTAAAAGAAATTTAGAAAATATGAAAATAAAATTTAGAAAAATGTATAAAATTAAAAATAATTTGATTCTTTTAATGAAAATAAGTGCTTGAGGCTTTTTATGTTGTTAACTATGAAATGAGTATCTAAATTCAATTTTCAAAATTATGAGTAAATCATTCAAATTTTTTTGAAATTAGTTTTACAGGTCATTAATAAATTAATTGTATAGAAATAATGTTTTATGTTTAAAGAAAATGTAATTTAAAAATTATAAAAATGATTTAATGAAAATGGATGTTTAACGGTTTTTTGTTTTGAAATGATTAAATCTTTATTAAATAATTCTATTATAACTTACATTTTCTGCAATTATTTTTAAATAAATTCAGATAATAAGAAATTAAAATTGAAATATAAAAATATATATAGAAAATAAAAAATAATTTGATTTTTTCAATGAAAATAAGTGTATAAGGCTTTTGTTGTTGTTTTAAATTAGATAACATTAATTTATTGTTTACTTTTAGGTTATTTAATTTAATATTAGTTATTAATTTTACAATAAAAGTTTATTTTCTCTTTAGGATACCTTTATTAAATTTTATGATTTTTCTGATGCTTGTGAAGTGAAATGAGTATCTAAATTCAATTTTCGAAATTATAAGTAACTCAATTTAAAGAAAATGTAATGTTAAATTTATTAGGATGATTTAATAAAAATAATTGTTTACCGCTTTTTATGTTCGGAACTGATTAACTCTTAATTTATTGTATTAAAGTTTATGATTTTTGGAATTATTTTAAAATTTTAATAATAACTCAAATATTAAGAAGTGAAAGCTTAAATTTACAAAAAAAGATAAACATAAATTTATTATTTATTTAAAGGGTATAAAAATAAATATTGGATATAATTTGCATAATAAAAGTTTATTGATATTAAAACATCCCTATTTCAATCACATAATTTTTCACATGATTCTGATGTTGTGAAATGAGTATCTGCATTCAATTTATGAATGCATTAATTAATTATTACCTGATTTTCATCGCTATATTATTTATGATATAAACTGTTTAATAACTTATTAGCTGATTACTTTTTTCACAATATTAAATAACATAAAGATTGAATTTTAATTTTTCTCGATTAAATAACATAAATAGGTTATTTATTTTAAGGTTACGTAATTGCATTTTACATATAATTTGAATAATAAAAGTTTATTTATATTTAGGCCCTTTAAAATGTCACTTATTTGAAGTAAATTCAAATTTCTTAAAAAATAATAATTTTTATATTACTAAATAAACTTTTACAAATTCAACCTATTCAATTTTAATTGCAAAATTAGAACATATGAAAGGGAAAAAATTAAATTGAGCGTTCAATGTGTAAATTAAAAACTCTAACATTATTTTAAAAATTTGATATTACGGGAATTATGCATTTATTGCTGTTTTAATTTCTGTCACATAGTCTAATTTTTGTCTTTTTGTTATTTTAAGCCTAATTTTCTATTTTTTAAATTTAAAATCTTGCTTTATAACTATTAAAAACTAATCAAGATATTATATTAAAAATTAAAATAAATAATAAACAACCAGATTGCTGCAGTATAATTTCATATTTTTTAATTTTACAATTTCAAGCTATGAAGTTCGAAATTGTTTTATATTTACATATAAAATTATCAAGTACAAAACGGATTATCAAGGGTTTTAATATGTAATTTTGGAATATTTAAAAACGAAATGGTCTTGTCATTTTTAATAATTATTTAAATTTGGAACTGAAATATTGTAAAATTAAAAATTTAAAACCTCCGAGAATAAATCTAAAAATTAATTTAGGAAAAAACATTACTTTCAATGCCTCAGATTAAATTGTTTTAGAATAGCGCATTCAAAGTCATAATTTTGAATTAAAATTATAGAAATTTCAAATATAATAAATATGTTAATAATAAGTATCATATCACGTATTCTTAACACATTAAGTCACGATTTGACACATTTCCAAGATTTTTTTCAACGCTCTATTAACTATGAAATCGGTCATGGAAAAAGTCGAGAATACCTATTTTCGACGTAAAATGTCTGAACTTTCTATTTCTGCAGATAGAATTTTAAAAAATTCATATATAAAAAGATATATTTGTTTATTTAACAAAAAACACGAATTGTCGAATGAAAAACATTTTTCATTTGTAATTTTCGGATCGAAAT
>JAAAKG020136388.1:0-13219 GCA_010014905.2 Druon quercuslanigerum
AAAATCCACCACTTCGTGCATCCTCGGCAATCCCCGGCCTACCCGAAACACCGACATGCCGGGCGTTTATATGTATTTCATCCACGAGGGAACGTGGTGGGGGCCGAAAAAATCCACGATCTGGCTTCACTGATACATGTCGGGATGAGGATCTATGCTATGAGCAGAATACATGGCTGGATAATTATTGAGGCCAGGACCAGAATGAGGAGCAGAAGAATGTTGCAGGTTTGTAACAAAAAACAGAAGATTACATATTTTAAAAGTATGCAACCACACCATAAGCACAGAAAAAATATTTGAAAATCTGACCCTAATTTGAGGGTATCATTTTTTCCGTTTTTTCTTCTTCTGTAAACTGCATCTCAGGGGCGAACAATAGGCTATTTTGATGAATTTTGTCTCAAAGTAGGTGACGTTTTGGTAGTAATGCTAGAGGGTCATTTTGTTTAGTAAGTGAAAATAATTTCTCAGCAAATTAGCAAATTTAGAAAATATATAGGAAAAGTGTACCAAAAATTCATTCAGATTGAAAATCTATTTTCAAGTTAGGTATCTTAGTAAGAAAATGTTATTTGCTGAATACCATGGGCTTATAGATATATTTTATGCTCTAAGCTGTTTTCCTAAAAATTGCAATGCATTTTGATTCTAAATCCGGCCTATAAATTAACGTACAACTGAATGATTCTGAGAAAAAGGTGATTGAATCTGCTGTTGCAATTGAACTCTTTGAAGAAATTCCCTTTTTTATTAAAACTAATTTTATTATTAGGAGTAGTCAAAGGTTTCTGGGATCGCTAACTTTAAATTCTAAATAAAAATTTCAAATTCAAAAATAACGTATCCGCTACGACAGATAATAGTTTAAAAAATAAAATGAAAATTGACTAAAAATTAATACATTGGCGTTTTTCGGTTGGCTTATTTTAAACCGGCAATCCAAGTTTGGCTTATGATTTAAAATCTACGACCCAAAGACCCCCGAGCAACAATTTCGAGTCTAATAGTTTCAATTTAATCAATTATTGTTCTTTATATCGGCTTCACTACTTTTGTTAAATTTGGCATCTTTACTTCGGATTTAAAACCAGTGGCCCCCGTAATCTTTGAATACTCCTGACCATTAAATATCATTCTGTAGAAATGATGCGTTCATTTGAGAATTAAAATATTTTAATCATTTAAATTAATGTTAAAATTTATTTCAAAAAATATTCAGAACGTAAAATATATAATATTTATTTGGTAAGCCCGTGGTATTTGAAAGACATATTTTTAACATAGCTACTGGCTTCAGCCTACATCTTTAAGTTTCAAACATTTTTTTAAACAATTTCTCTATATTTTTCATATGTTCGCTAATTATTTATCTTAAACGAAATCAATCTCGCGGCTCCACAAACTCGACAAGGTAGTCGCTAATTAATTCAAAGAATTTTCAACGGGCGTCGATGGCAAATTCTTCTTTTGTACAAACAAATTAATGCTTACTTTTTTGTTTTGAAATAAAATGATTTTTAGACCCGCCTGTGCAAATTTTGCGTCTTATGGAGTTTAGCACGTAAAATGTATACTTTTTTTTACTTTTTCGATTTTGTTTAAGAAATTATAAGTCAATTTATTTACCTTTTTATAAACTTTTTCTCATCTTAGTAAATATTCACTTTATCCAATTTGAATAGATCAACAAAGTTATAAAAAAATGTTAGGCGTCTCAAAAATTGCATAATATTGCAATAAATGTAGACTCGTAGCGAACCTTAGATGTAATTGTTTCATTTGAAATTTTCAGCAAGCAGTTTTGAGTATATTGAGAACAGAGCTATCAAAAGAAAAAGATCATTATTTTTTAATTTATAACTTTGAAGCAATTACAAAAATGAATAAAAATTACAAATTTCAGTTAAACAGAAGCTTTTCGCCGAGCCTGAATAATTTATAGCGACTAAGACCTCAAAGTGGCTAGGCAGGAGAAATGTGTTGCGCGCGCAACCTAGTCATGTGCTATGGTCTCCTACTATTTTCACACGGACATAAACCTTTTACAGTATTGGCGTGAATGCGGTTTCAGATTTGGGATCACTGGTCTAGTGTTCCGTTCCCGAACGCCTATAAGTATTTTTCTCAAAATTCGTGAGTTTTAAGTGTTACTATTCATTATGAAAAATTACTTCACTCAAACCCACAGGACCATTGTTATTAACTAGAAACTTACTGTTATTTTGCCGCCAGAATGTTTCTCTTCCCCTTCCTGCAAGATGATGGTCGTCGACGATCCTGGAGTCTACGATTGGCGAATAGCACCGAGCCAAGAGGTGCTGCGTTTTGATTGGCTGAGCAACGAGGGACTACCGCGCCAACCTAACAAGTACATTAAGCGCGCTTCGACACTCTCGTTCCGGGTTAAGAGACAAGTAGGTCAGAGAAAGTGAGCCGAATTTTTGTACTCAGGAGGAGTATTATTAAGGAGGAAAATCACTTTAAATAAAACAAATGGGAAAAAAATCAAAAGGAGTATGGCGTACCACGTATTTTGAAGGGGTAAGCATCAATTTTTTTTATTGGCGGAGGGTTTTGGTGGTCTGCTAGAAATAAAGTTAAAGATATTACCGCCAAAACGCTCAGCCAGCATTTCAAGTGCCGTGTTCGTAGCTCCGAAGAAGAGGTTAGAAACGAAAAGCGAGACTTCTCGGTTCTCACGCCTCTTAATTCTAGTCTAGGTTCGCGATTGCCAAATTGTATTCCCCCCTCAACAACTTGGTTCTTTTGTCTTGAGCATTGTTCCGTTCGGACAGCGTGGTCGGTGCTATTCTGTAAATTTTAATTTCGGGGAACCGACCACGAGTAGCTAAAGGTGGGAAGATTGGAATTATGTATTTAAATTCACAGGTCCGTGAGCACCCCCCCCCCCTTTTTATACATAATTTTAATAGTTTATTCAGTGCCTCCTTTGAGTTTTTGATGTTGGGCAGACAAAAGTTGTTTTAATGTTAGCATTCTCCACCGCAATGGCGTCGGTATGTCTCGTTTCTGAAAATGTCACGTGCTCGTTGATTGTTTGATAAGGAATCAATTGTATCGAAAGTAGACTTATTAATAAAGTATTATATCTATCGAAAACTGGAATAATGTATCTGAGCCTTCAGAAGTAAAATTTTTTTTAGGTTAAGAATAACCCACTCCCGTTAAAACTTTCTTTTCCAGATTTAGATTAGGCTTTTAAAAGTCTGAATATTGTTTTACGTATATTGTAGCAGATTTTGATTTCTTTTTTATGTCAGGCCTTACGCCCCGGTAGTCACTTGGACCTATCGTTAGAACTTAGAATTTCTAATTCTTTTCTATCAGCTTAGATACGCAAAGGCGTTAACCCCCCCCCCCCCCAGGATTGAGTTCAGGTAGACTCATTTTGACGATTAAAGTTATGATAATTATGATTAATTCTAGTAATTAGATTTTCAACGGGAAGGAAATCTCCTTACAATTTACAACTAAAATAATTAAGTAGTTAACTAGAATAGTTGAGCTTTATTACAATATGATAAATTTTCAGTAAAAAGAATTATTTTTTTCACCCGTTACTCCAAAATTCTAATTTATGATTAAGAAATTACTTTTGATGCATTTTCAATCATTATTTATCATAAATAATAAATTTTAAAATATATGTAATTTAAAATCAGCACGGCAGCGGTGACCTTTTCTCGTGTTATTTCTTTAGCAATTTATCCTCTTTTGATCACGTATTCTACTGATTTCTTATAGTTTATGCTTCTCATTGAATTAATAGATATGTCTCATATCGACCAGTTTTATTAATGAATTTAATTATTGAAAATTGGCTCCTCTTGATCGAGTCGGAACACACATTTTCTCTTGAAAAAGCGCAGGCCATTAAATCAGAAGTAATTTACAATGAGAAATTTACGTGCGATATAATTGTCTGTGTCTAATTATGAAATTATTGGGACCACTCAAGTGAGATATTATTGCGCATACAGTATTTAATTCAGAATTCCACTCATCAGTGACGATATGCATAGATTTACTCTATTCTAATTAATAACCTTTCTTATTCCTCACAAAACCAATGATTCCGCATAGCGAGGTCTCCATGAAATGGAGTGCAAAGATGTAACGTTACCACCAATTGAATTTATTAAATTTTTAAACTGAATGGTATTCTACCATTTTCTGTACAATTTAAATTTTACATCGCACAACGAGGTCTTCATCGGTTTGGACAAAGCGCAAAGTTGTTACGAAAGAATTGCTCTACTGATTTTGCATGAATGAAAAGAAATTACTTCCAGAAAGAGTTTTAATAAAGCTTGCCCAATCTATTCTCATCTTAAAAACTATGTCTAAACTAAATCCAAAAAAGTATGGTGTAATTAAACCAAGTTAACGGAGGAATCATCCCTTACGAGTTCACCGCATCAAACTTCATGGAATGAAGTTTTCTTTATCTCTAAACACACTTTCTGAAGATATTTCCCGCCTTGAAGTTCACTAAATCCAGAGAGAACTTGAGATGTGTCTCAGCTCCTGAAAATACAAGTTCATATTCGCTTTGAAAATTCACCATTGATTCAGGAGCGTATGAGATTCACGTTTTTCTCTATTATCGCGAGTATTTCATTTTATCTTGAAAAATTCAGTTTATGATTTCAGAATTAAGACTGGCCGTCTTAACGCCCCCTTAAACGAATATATTTTTAAAACTTTTGAATATCGATTTGCCTAATATAAAGGCTGCTTAATTCATGATAGTATTACTTTTGTGAGTCTTTGCAAAATGTTTTCCGCCGATTTTATTGACATTAAGGCTTGAAAATCATGATCCGAGGATCCGGATTGAATATTTCAACAGGAAATAAAGCCATACAAAGTGAATTCACAGACATAGGCTGAATCTTCTGCCTTTAAAATTGAAAATTCTTGATACAATTTTTTTAGATTTTGACTGATGATCACCGCCCCCTTAAACAAATGTATTCAACATAGTTGCATTCGTTTGTTTAAAATCCCCGGAAAACTTTAGACTTTATTTAAATAAGTACGTCAGAGCTGTAATAAAGTGATGTTTATATTCATAAACAGCTGTTTGGTCTCATCACGTTTATAAACGAGGATTGAATGACAAAGAGAAATGTTTTTAATAATATAGCTTTTAAATTTTCATTTATGTTGTGTCCCATTCCTGTAATATGAATACCGATGGGTATGGATTTTTTAAAATCTACGTTCCTGATTCTATTGATGGTTAGCGATCATTTAAATTTTGTATGGTCAGTGCATAGTGTTACACATGGATCCTTTGATGGGTGGATGCATTTTCCTGACTTTGCTTTCTTTGGCGAACTGTTTCTTTGTCCCTCCCTCTTTTCCGCCATTCTAATTGTTTCGTCCTCCATAAGGATTTTCTTTATCTCTGCTTCTTTCTTCTTTTGCGCTCTAATTGCCCAGTTTCGTTTGGGTTGCTGTGTAGATGCAACTGAGTTTGCAGATGCTTCACACACAGATGGTCCTAGGTTCGATCCAGGGTGGAAACACCACGGTGATTTCGCTTTCTTCTGTTTTTTTTTATTGCACTCCGGATTTTCGTAATTGCTACCCTTATTCAAGGTTTATACGCATTTATTCTTATGTCTATAATTTTTCTAAGACCAGTTTTGTATGCGGTAAATCCTAATTTTAGCAATGTCTGTCTGTCTGTCTTCTCTTTTGCCGCCAGGTCTATTAGCGATTTTTCAGGAAATTGTGTTCCTCTATCCTCCATGATTTTATCCTCATAAAGCTGGTATTTGATAGACGCCATCTGTCAACATAAGCACGAAACCCCATTCTAACTCCTATCTAAAAAAAAGAATTATTTGGTCCCTTTCCACCTAGACGAAACGACTTATTTTGCTTTAGTTTCTCCTGCACCAAACAAAATCCTAATTTGGATGTAAAAAAAATGTTATAACTTCAAAACTGCACAGAAATCGTGTATACACATATTGACATCCATTCACTTAATATACGAAAAAATGTCTGGGAGATCCTAAGCAGGTGCATTTTCTTCATTTAATCACAGTATTATTAATTTTTGTTTGTGAGTTGGTTGTAAGTTAGTGGTATGACTAATCTACTTATGCACTTTATAATGAAAAACTTTATGATGAAAAAAAACGTAATTTTATTGTAATCTCACGATTCTCTGCTTTATTTTACACCGAATGCCCATCTATCTCTTTGGAGTTGTGATGGGCGACTGACTCAATATTCGAAAGCTTTTATAATATTTGTAAATATTACCTAACTTTGAATTTCTTTCGTGTATGAGTAATTTAACTTTGGGGACTTATCTCGTGTCTACATTTATCACTAGTTTTGTTCATTCCTAACGGTTCCTCTTGGAGGTTAAAGTTCACTATCTTCTTTTCTTTCTACGTATCTTTTTAAGTTTTGTGTGTGATACATACCCTTTTCTTCTTTTTCCCTAGGATCCCATATTATAAAAGTTCCGGGTTGTACTTGATTTTGTAATTCATATGGGTCATCATAAATTTGTAAGAATTTCGCTAGGATTTTATTGTTTTTGTCTCATCTATTTAATAATGTAAGAAGCACCTTGTCGCCTTCTTTAAATTTTAATAATTTTTGAGTTCTATTGAATAGTTCCGCTCTTCTCTTACCATTTTTCAATATATTATAGTGGGTCATCTCTACTTTTCTTTTATATTCCGTATCTGGGGGTCTTGTGGGAAATTATAACCAATTTTTCCATGTTCTTTTGGTCTTTTTATTCAAATGGATTTCCAGTGGCGTGAATTCTGTTTTATCGTGGTGGGTTTTATGCATGCAGGACTCTATAATGCGCACCCATTTCCACCGCGAACTATGATTATCTTTAGTTAATATTCTAAAGAATCGTGAGAGCTCTCGGTGAATTCTTTCCACTATGTTGCTCATGGCATGTCGAATTGAAGAGAATACTGGCTGGATACCTTCTTTCCTTATTTTATTTTTCCATATTTCAGATGTGAATTGCGTCCCATGATCGGTAACAATTTTAGCAAGTTTTTCATATTTTGTAATGTGATCGTTGAAAATCTTGTTTATTGCAGCTTTCATTGGCATTCTTCTCCATGGGTATAGACATAAAAATTTGCTAAATGTGTCTATCGTAGATAATATAAATTTAAAACCTGCTTTTAAAGAGGGTAAAGGGGCCATACAAATATATTGAAAGTATTTCTCCCAGTTTATTTGGCGTATAGTTTTTCATTTCAGGATAGCTATTTTTATTTTGTTACTTTATTTTTTTGGCATGCGTCACAGCTCGATAGTCTTTGCCTAATGAAGTTTGCTAATCCAGCTAAACTTGTTTCCAATTCAAAAGGGGTAACGCAAAATTCATAGCATTTACCTTCATAAAGAAAAGCTGTATATTTCATTAAATCAGGCTGTAGTGGCACCTGCCTAAAACAATTTATTAAGTCTGGACTTGACATGACTTTAGTTACTAAGCATCTTTGAAATAAAACCTCTGTGGGTTCTGCATATTCGTAATTGTTGGCCATTATTTCGTTTAACTTCCGGGCATCTAGACAAAGTCTTATAGAGCCATCCTTTTTTTGATACCACTACTAGGGGGTTTATGTACGCACTATTTGACCTCTTATCCCTTGCGCAACTCTATTGCGTAAAAACATGGGACCTGGATACGTTCTTGATAAAAAAGGTCGCTTATCATCTGTTTGCAAACTGGGCTTATAAATTGAGACTTTTCTTGGTTTTCTCGAGAAAACTTCTTTGAAGCGGGAAATTAAATTGTAAAATCGCTCTTTGTCTTTCGCGTTTGATAGCGTGCATTGAGCAACTTTTTCTTGTATTTCAATATCGGTTAGAGCACATTCATCCTGAGCATTGTCATGTGTTTCGATCATATCTATTTCTTTTATGGTATTTGGAAAAGATTCTTCTGGATCCAAATATTTTCCTAGAAATTTGATATGTCTTTCTTTTGGAAGGTTCTCTGGGTCCGAAATTACTCGTATACTTTTTGGATCTTCATCAAATAATTTTATTGTCACCGATTTATTATTGCGCTTAAGCCTTTTTAATATGTCAATCCCAATTATGCACTCCTTATTTAGCCTCGGCACAATCAGAAGAATGTGAGATCCCTCACAGTCGCCCATTTTGACGTTCGCGTATATCTGATGTTTTAATTTTACTGTTCTAGCTCCGGTGGCTCCTACCATTGTTGCTCCTACGATTGGTAGAAGTTCACATCCTTTCAAATTCTCGTGATTACTTTCGTAGAACGCCTCGGAGATACAAGTTACTTCACTCCCAGAGGCGATCAAAGCTTTCGTTTTAAGGTTTTACACATTCAAAATCATTCTGGGACATTTGTCTAACTCTTTATTGAGAATATTATACTCGTTTTCTAGAAGACCACATCTTATATCTAGTTGTTGAGACCTTTTTAATTATTAGGCGTTTTCCTTATTAAAATAAAGTTCAATCCTTTTATCGAAATTTTCATCAACTTTTATGTTTCGCGTCCGTTTCGCGATATTATTTTGAAAAGGGTTTATTTGATTATTAGTGCCGCTGTTTTTATTTTGGAATTGTTTCTTCGACTCTCTGGATCAGTTCCCATAATTTGAAGGGTTAGGGTTTCGTTTATAAATGTTGCCTGCCACTCGTCCATTTGCATAATTTTTCTGGGGATTTCTATTATTTGTATCGTGATACTCTTAATTGTTTATAATCCTGATAAAGGAGTTCACGATTTGATGTGTTTCCAAAGTTATATGTTGGCTGGTTTGGATTTTGACCATATGATTTTTGATTCGCGCTATATGGGTTGAAGTCTATTATTCGTATAATTTTTGGATGAATAACTATTATATCCCCGACCAGGATTATCTTTATTTTGATATCGAGGATTATCATATCTTTCGAATTGATCATTATACTTGAATCGAGGTGAGCCCTATTGATTAAGATATGCATTTCCGAAATTTTCATAATTACAATTCTGGAACCCCTTTTAGTTTGGTATGCGTTTTGAACATTATTTCCACCAGTTCTACTGTTTCTAGGACGCCTATAGTCACCACTAAATCGTCTTTTTCATAAACGCTATTTTTTTATCATAGCCCCTAAACTATTTATTGATCCAGCTTGATCAAAGGTTTCTAAAATATCAATGAATTTTTTAAAGTTTTAATGTCGGTTATCAGAAAAGCGTTCCCGATTTCTTCTGAGCAATGCCGGGATAGTTTATTGACAATTTCGACTTCCGACGGTGAAGAAAACAGGTCTTTTGCATTGTTAGTCTTTTCCAATTTTGACGCGAATATTGTCGTTCATAAATTTTGAAATAAATTTTTCCCTAAAATTGAATTCATCCTCGTATGGAGTGGTCACGAAATTCCACCATTCACCGTCAATTTCCTCTAAGCAAGAAATATAGCTAGAGATATTTTTCGAAGTCGCTCAAAAAGATCATCGGTCTTTCTCTGCCCGATCCCGAAACCTTAGGTATTGGGTAGTTCCTTATCCATGAAGTTAGTATCCTTTTTCCTCCCGCAGCCCGATCAATTCTCCTTTCAAGAATCAGCTGGTTTTCCTCGATATGTTGAAAGCGTCTACAATTTTGCATACTATTAACTATTGATTGTGCTTGTTTCGAGACTATCTCCTCCGTTTTATTCTTGATAGTGTACATATTTTCTTCAATACCCATGATGCTTTCTTTTATTAGTGTACCCTGTTTCTCGCAATTTAGTTTTCTCGCGAGCATCTTATTCTCGATTTTTTCGGCCGTCGACTTTATGAAAGACGATATTCTTTTTTCGGTCTCGGCGATAAATTCTCTTCTTTTAACCTTGTCTTTTTTTACCACGTGAATTAAACTAATTTGTATATTTATAGTTTTGTCCATGTTTTTGAATCGATCCATGCTCACTATCATTCTATCTAATTCCTCCATATCGGTATCATAATCAACTGGTTCTCGACCATTTGGCTGTTCTCCCCTCCCGGTAAAGAGTTCTGACCTACTTGCGTCTATTTTGACATTTTCACTACTCTCAGGTAAAGGATCATTAGGGGTTTCCTTATTATTTTCATTATATTTAATGTTTTCTGGTAAGTGTACTTCATTTTCTAATTCTGCAGGTAGTTCTTCAAAAGTAACATCTTTGTTAATGTTATCAAACATTGATTGAGGAAGTTTTATTTTCCGATCAGCCATATTGGGATTATCTTTATTTATATTTCCGTCGTCTGACATTGTGACTGATCTTTATTTTCGAACGTAATAATTATTTTCAAATTTTTAATCTAGGTGCACTTTCATTTATTATTAGAAAGTAATTAATGAAATTTTAAATATCGGGTTTTAAAATTCAGAGTTGCAACTCAATAAATTAATTAACATCAATAATCAACTGACCGGGCTTATCGACATAATAACATTCATAATATAGCATGGTTACTTTAATCATAAAGAGTACGAAATACACTTACTGAAATTTTGTACATCTTATTCATATTTGTATAGAGAACTATAATATACGTATTTCTATTATATGAAATGTGTAAACCTATTAAACATTTGTCTAAGCGAGCTATCTTTAGAATGATGTCGTTCAGCAATACACTCTGTACGGCTAAATAACCCGACTTATTTTGTTTTGTTTACCACAGGCAAATCTCGTTCGCGCAGTAAAAATCAGATGGTCAATACAAACATCATATATGACTGTATCTATACCATAAATAAAATATAATAAATGTAGTTATAAATATTGTTGTACCGCCATTTTATTTATACCAGTGTAATGATTAAGGAATGATTTTAATAAATATAAATATTTATATATTAACAATAAAAGTGTAAATCTCTTTGAAAAAAACAACTAGATACAATATGGAAAGAAACAAATTATAACTACACGTTTTCTTACTTGACTATATAACCTCCAAATAAAGCTTCAACACTGCTTTTCGAAGTTCTTTGTAAATAATCCAACATCTTAGAATAACATTCTACCAGTGTTACAAATATATGAATAAACATGTCTGGAAGTCCATATACAGATATTATATTAAATATTACATATAGAGCAGAAGGCTATAAAATTATCACCGTTCGGTATATTAAAGGGACGGGCTGTCGCAGATTTCTTAAATTTAATGGGAATACATCAATTAAATTCGAAACATCCGTTATAACCAGCTGCACGGACCGAGCTATTGGAATATCTGACACCAGATTCAGGATTTAAAACATTAGTATCATCTTCGATTGGCTTAAAAGCAACGATTATCCGAGTAACTTAAGTAAAAAATATTTATTGACGAAAATATAATTTATAAATATAAGCACAATATACATAGTATCGTGAACAATATACCTGAAATTGATTTTAAAATCATCGTAGTGCTGCCCTTTGTGAGACCACTTTATACATTTTACCCAAGAATATAGAAGCCTTTAAGGTCTTTAAGATTGTTTATACATGTGATAAATACCCTTTCAGATGTTTTTTTAAAGATAAATATGTTGCACATTTTGACATGAAAACACGTAATATATTACATTCGATGAGAGTTTAGTTGTGCCTATATTGGGCAAACAAGTAGGATTATGATAACAGAAGTACCGTTCTAATGGTTCATTTACATAATTTGGAGAATACCTTTATTTTCGATAACGTTCGAATAATTTGTTATGAAAAGAGCAATATACCAGTGGCTAACACAAACTGAACAACGATATTACAATACACAAGTATCGCATTTGTCGTCTAGGCGAGCGACTCCTCGAACATCTCTGAGGATATCTATCAGCATGGTGCATCATGAGGTACGACTAGGTGTCCTGAACCCTACAGAAAATTGTATTGGGATTGTACTGGCTAGAGCGCGCGGTACACTGAATGCGTTTTGACATATTTTTCGTCAGGAAAGTTAGAAAGCAAATTCTTTTAACAAGCTGATTAGCACTCCAAGGCTTGCTTCAAATTCAGCTATTTAATTTTATTCGCTGCCAACGACTCACAAGTCAGTCCCTTTAGTGACAACCGTATACTACTAAACTTTAAGAATTTGTTTATTGATCATCAAGAAATTTTTTACAAAAAATATACATTTATAGAAATTTTTTGTATCTTGTTCGAGAATCGAATACGGCCTATGAGATATATTTAAATTTTGTTTGCAATAGTATAGATTGTAACAGTTTTTCCTAGAAATTGACGATGAGTTTGGGTAAAAAAGTTGACAAAAGCCCATAAGATTTAAGTATACTACTAAACCTAGATATTGGTCATAATATAGCCTGGAATTTTTTTGTAACTTCAGTTCCATATGCGATAATTAGAGCAGACCTGTTGTCTAGTTTCCACCTCGTACCATATCTGCACGAATCTCGATTTGTCGATACAAAACCAGGTCTTAGTGTAAAGGTTTTCCTAAAATTTACTTCTATTTTCGGAGATAGCTTTGTAATAAAAATGCACATTTTTAATATTCGCGGCAGCTCGACGATATTTCTAAAAGCCCTCTAGTACACATTAACGCAAGTATTTAGTGTAGCGGTTACGATACAATAATTGTGAGGTATCATTACGCCAATGAGGTTATTACTGTCAAATAAAAATGGAAATACGCGGCAAAGTAGAGACAGCGGCGTTCGTCAGACGACATATCGCAATCGAAAGTTGTCGAAGCCACATCTTGAGTAGGCTTTTCTTCGATTTTATACGCCGCGTTTAGCTCTTTGAGCCTATTTTGCCACGAGAAAGGTAAAAATTGCTTGTGGAAAGTTATTGAAGTGCGCGAGCTGAAAGTGTGAGTGTTCGGATACAATTTATTAAAAAAATCAACTTATGTTTCAGCGTGGCGTTTTATTCTATTTGACGATTCCTGATTTTTCTCAATGTATCAAGCAACAATGCCAGTTGCGACTTCCATAATGTTCTTATTGTTGGCTTGACAATTGTAACACGCTGAATTGTTCACCTAAGAAATATGCAGCTCAAATCCTACATCTTGTGGCCGCCTATTTTGCGGAATCTCATCAAGCGACAACAGCGATAAGTATTCAATAATAAAAAAAATATATGTCGAATTTCTACTGTTGAATTTGTATGTGTGAGTCTCGTGAATGTTTGTTATAATTTATTCATTTTAATTGTTATTT
>JAAAKG020136389.1:0-13219 GCA_010014905.2 Druon quercuslanigerum
ATTTTTATGTATTTTATATTTTATTTATTAATATTATTAAAAATAGTTTTTGGTTGAAAATTTACCTTTTTTAATTGAAAATCCAACTATATGTTTAAAAATTTAATTGTTATGTTGTAAATTCGATTGTCTTTTTTTCAAAATATCTTTCAGTTGAAAATTCATTTCTTCCCTCGAAGATTAAACTCTTTTGCAGAAAACTCAATTTTTTATTTAAAAATGTAAATATTTCCTATTTAATATAATTATTATTTTTTAGTATTAATACTCATTTTTAAAGTTGGAAAATTTAACGATTTTGTTGAAATTTTTCTTTTAGTATCTTTTTCAGATAAAAATTTATCTTTTTTAATTTTTATTTGAAAATTTAACAGTTTTGTACAAAGTTTGTTGTTTTTTTTGCTGGATGAATATGCTTGGAAATTTAAATATTTTGTTAAAACTTTGATTTTTTTGGGGTTGATAATTATGTTTCAACTGAAAATGCAACATTTTAACTTTTCGTTAAACAATATCTCTTTAGTTGAAAATTCAAGTATATGCTGAAAATTCATGTATTTTGTTGCAATTTCGACTTTTTTGGAAGAATGTTATTCTTTCTGTTCGTTAATTCATTTATGTGGTTGAAAATGTTACTATTTTGTTTTACATTCGATTGTTTTTTTATTCAAAATTAATTTTTTTTTAAATGAAAATTTAACGGTTTTATTTCTGGTTAAAATTAATCTTCTCTACTTAAAAATTAATTTCTTTTGTTGGAAATTCCATTTTTTACCAGAAAATTAAACTAGTCCATTTCTGACCAAATACTTATTGTTTTAGTTTAAAATTCTTTCTAAAGATAAAAATTAAACAAATTTGTTGACATTTTTTTCTCGAAAAATTATCTTTTTAGTTATAAATTTATCTTTTTTGATGGCAAATTATTCTTCTTCTTTAAAAATTAATTTTTTTAAGTTAAAAATTAATTTCTTTGGTTGGAATTTCGCATTTTTTTGGGTCAAAATTAATTTTTTCAACTGCAAACTTCAGTATAAACTGAAATTTTTAGTGTACAAATATATTTTTTAAAGAAAATAATTGGGTTGAAAATTTAACAATCAAAAATTAGTTTTTTATTTGTTTAAAATTAATTTTTTACTAAGAATATGACTAAGACATGCAGCTTTAAATTTGAAACATTGTAGACCCTTAAATATTGTCTCCTATATATATTTACATAAAATGTACTATGACCGCCTTCTGAAAACTATAATAGGTAATACTGAGCACAGATGTAAAAACTGGAATACAGAAGTCTATAAACTTCAAATTATTGTATTACTAAAGCCCTAACAAATCCGCGAACTAATACCACCCTCTCAAAAAGCCGGATTAAAAGTTTGTGCTTTCACCTACCGACAAAGCAAATCTTCTTCTAGCAGCAAAATATGAAAGTAATTTCGCTCCACATGGCAAACCATCTGAAATGCAATACAGCTCTGAATGAAAATTGTTCGAATTTTCGAGTACTATATAAATAGTCGTACATAGAATTTTTAAATCTTGAAAAACATCGTCAAAAACTTGAAAAATGCTGTAACTTTTTAATTTCGTATCCAAAATAGGTAGCTAATGAATTTATCTTTTCTTTTCGAATCTTTAAAAAGTGTCGCAAAGCACAATCCAAACCGAGTATTCTTTCAAAAGTCATCCAATATACAGACAAACGACGATAACGACATACAGACAGACACCGACGTCAAAACTATTTTTTCTAACTTTAGGAGACCACAAAACTTTGAAATTTAATGGAATCCGCGAAAGTAATTTGTCACATAAAACCAATACTTTCTCTTTTAGATGAGAATGAAAAAATACGTATTCTTCTGAAAGGAGAGGACAAGTACTGTTTACGTCTGTATAGAAAGTATACTAAGATTCAATATTTAAAGGAAAGCCATTCTTCAATTATTTAAAGTAGTTAAACCTACTTTAAGTATTTTTACCTCTTTACGTGATTTTTGGTGAATTTTGTCCAGAATGATCAATATCAGCTGTATCGAGTTGAAACTTGTAATCAGCTTGTTTTATAGGGTCCCACAAAAACCTAATAACTGAAAAAATGGGTTGTGCAAGTTTTTGGCGACAATTATGATTGTGCGCTTTTTTAATGCCAAATATTTCTAATACATAAAATACTTATTTTTCTTTATATTAATAATTATATGTTCTCATTAATTATTTAAACAATTAATTAATTTTTTAGCAATTTTCTCTTAAAATAGAGATAGAAAGTCGCGGGTTTTAAAAATAAATTCCCTTTTTTGTCCAACTATTGTTTAAAGACTATTGTTTTACTGTTACTACTATTCTCTTTTAATAATTCTAGAAATTGCGTTCTTTTCTGAAGTTATAACTTTTGTTCACTGTTAACTTCGAGAGAGTTAATACTTTAATACTTTTATACTTTAGCTGGAAAATTAACTTTGACAATACAAAAAAATCAAGCAGGCAAGAAACAAAGTTAATCGAAGTTACAATTGGTTTGAAAAAAATGATTGATTTCATTATTTAATTCATTAACTTCTTAAAAGTAAAAAATAATATCTAAATACATTCACTGAAAAATCATTTTCTCCGAGTTATTAAACAAATTATGTTTCGTCCCACGCAATTGGTTTTTTGTTTGGCCCTCAGCGTGCAGAAATTTTAAATTTCTCCACCTAGCCTGTATAGCCATCTGACGAACATTTTATGAATCTTCTAAAAAAAATGGCGCGAATTGACGACTACGGACGCGAGAAAACTTCTAACTGACCGGTTGTTATTATGATCATAATCAAAAAATAGATATTTCAATTTGATAGGTATGTAATAATAACAAACGTCTTATATTATATTTAGAAAAAATTCTTCAGTCAGTGATACTCTGAAAAGTTTATATTTATATTATGAAATTCAAGAATGTATGGTGGAAACTAAAAATAACCTCAAAACATTTGTTCCTTTGGAGAAGTACAAAATATATAAGCTAAATTGATATTATATCAAAGTAAATAAATTTTAGTTATTAACTATAAGGCGGTATCTGTAAATAATCGAAATATATCACATTAATTTTCATTACAATGATATGAATATTCAATATTCTCATGCCCTCTTTTTATTCATGATTTTACTGTATTTACAGAAGAGGTGCCAAATCTGAATATTATACAATACAAATTGAGTTATTTTAATAAAATAAAAATAATCTTACTACTAAAATTTCCTGTAAAATATTGACGATCTTGACTTTTCAAAATATTCTAGGTTTGTTTTCTACTTATGTGTACTGTGTGGTTCTCTCATTCGAGTTTTTCATTTATATAGTTGAGGTAAAGACCCCAGTTAGTGACACTGTTAGTTTAAAGGCGTACAAGATTTACCTTTCAACTTGGTCTAAACCTTATCTTTAAATGCCTCATTTTGAGCACTAATTCTTTTTTTTTAGCTGCCAATATTCCAAGACCGAATTTTTCAGAATTAAAAAATTTAGCATCAATTTATATTATATGAAAGGTAATTAATTTTAATGCACTAATGATTCTAGATTATTTGTAAATCTCTTCTACGAATTAGGTTTACGATTAATTATAAATCCACGGCTGGACTATGACTCTCACAGAAATGGAGCCTCTAAGGATTCACTTGGATTCTCTGGAAATGGCAGGAAAAATGGTCGACAAGCACATTGCAGCAGACAGCAATTTTCCATCTTTAATTAACCTTATGAGATATACTGTACAAGGTATTATTATTTTTAATTTGCTATTCTCTTTTGGAAAATTGCTACCTACGGTGAACTTGGATTAGCTCAGCCTCAAGATTATTTTGAGGCTAAAAATTAAAATTAAAAACTATCTGGAGGGATTGTTAAATACACTTAATTTTGTTGTCCAGGATTCCAAAATTTGGCAAAAATAACTCCGAATCGGTGCTTTTGCGGCTTAGACTCTGTCATTTAGTATCTAAAAAAGTGTCTAAACGTTAAACATCTGGAAATCTAGGGCCTATTAATATTTTGACCAAAGGGTTAAAATTACAGTTTTCATCAGTTTAAAAAATATCTGCCACCTTTAGAATGTGCTACTTGAAACTTTCTGTAGTAAAACTGTAAGTGTTAAAAATTCCCAACAAAAAAATTTACCTCAAGAACACAATATTGTGAAGTGCATTTCCCAAATTGCACAAATCTTAAAAAGCCATTTGTCGAAGGTTAGATATAATCATGAAGTTTAATTTTCATGTGGCCTAAAACTTGCTATCCCAATATATAATCGATAAAAGCTGTCACCAATTATCGGTTGTTTTATTTAAATAATACTAAATCCACTTTTTTCAAATAATGTACTTAATTGAAAAAACTCTTGATTCTTCCCAATCACTGTAGTAAGATTTATGTATAAAGAATATATCAATAAGTAAATGAATTTGTGGTCTAAAGATTTTGATCTAACCAACTTAATATATTAAAAAAATAGAAAATATATTAAAAATATGGACTTTTTCAGTTATACGTTTAGAGTACCTATATTTGTATAAAAATGATTTTATTTTATTATTTGTTATAATTCACTATTTATCATAAAAATATCTGGCGATGTATAAACAAATAGCCAGAATACTTGCTAAAGAAGACCTAATTTAAAGCAAATCTGAAATACCACGAAATACTACGTCCGAATGATCTAATTTTATGAAAGTTCGTTACAAATTCAGTTTTTTGTAAATATCGCGTTTTTACTGCACTTTTCGTTTGAAAGTTTTTCTTATAATAATAAAAAGTACATTAACAGTGTACCAAATTATCAACAAATCCCAAAAACTTGGATAATTCCACAAATATATCCATAAAAATTAGATCCCTTTTAGAAATAGATATTGATTTGAATCAAAAATAGCGCAGGGTATGGCAAAAATTAAGCAAGCAAATGAATAACGAGCAAACCAAATTTTATTATATGGTTAATATTATAAAATGTTCAAAACTTACTTTTTAAAGAACTTTCATAAAAGTTGGAATTTTTCAACATTACAATGTCGGAGGTATACTAGAGATCACATTTTTGTTTGTTTTAGGTTTGCTTGAAATTAAGTCTTCTTTAATTCATATTTTGTCTTTTTTTGTCGACAGTGCACAAGATGTATGCTATGTCACAAAAACTAAAACTGCATTTCTTTTGTTAACTTTTTCAGAAAAATATAAATTCTCCTAAAGTATATGAGTTAAACAAATTGTTTTTTTGTTTTTAAGTGAAATTTAATGCATATAATTTTCTGTCGTGACAAATTTAAAGTATAATGCTCTGAAGTAGAGAAATAATTGTTAAAAACTGCAATTTGGCCATTTTTTCCAACATTTTAATGGTTTTTGGATTCCCAAACAAGTTTACATTTCAGATAATTTTTTCAGATGTTAACTGACAAAGCTTAAACAGCAAAATCACCACTTGGGACATTTTTTATAGGACACTGTATAAGAACCTGAAAAAATTTAAGTTTATTCAACAATCCTTCCAGCGATTTTTTTATATTTGTTCCAGGTCTCACATACATTATCCCCTATTGTACCCTATATTCAGGGAATTTCTGTAAGACGTAACTAAAAAATAGGGTTTACAGAGATTAGAAATTATTTTTTGGTATTCACCCAGAATTCTTATTAATTTAGTCTAATTCTTCTCATTTTCCTTAAATGTCTCTAAATTCACTGAAACTTTGTTGTAATCATTGAAATTTTTTCGGCTTGTAAAATTGTTTTGTTGATAATAGTCTCTTCTATGGTTAGAAATTCGTAGGGTTTCAAGTATTTAAAGAGATTTGAAGTTATTTGCTTAAATTCATCCTGAATTCTTTGAAATTCTTTGGAATGTCGTTTATTTGAAATTTTTTGTATTTACTTGATCGTAAAGTATTTTAACCTCATCTTGAATTCTTAAACATTTCACAAAATTCTTTCCAATTTCCTTAAATTTGTCTAAGCTCATTTCAAAGTTACTGAATTCCATGCAGTGTTTTTCATATTTTTAAAATGTTTTCAATTCATCTGATTTTTTTTTAATTTACCTTGAATTTGTATGAATTTCATCGAATTCTCGCTCACTTTAAATTTATTTAAATTCATTTGCATTTTTTAATATTTAAGTTAAATTGGTTTTAAGTCTTATAAATTTATTCTAAATTTGTTATCCTTTAAGCGCAAAAAAGTACCCTATGAGCGTGACAAAAAGTACATTTTAATCCCTTTATTTTACCCTTATAAAGACTGGGAGGCCTGTTGGTCTAAAAATAATCTTGCGGCATCACTGAAATTATTTTTTAAAGAAGAAGAGAAGTGCAAGCCTTTTTGGGATGAACTCAATCCAATTCCACCGTGTACCATTTCCTTCAATCGAAGAAATAATCTAATCTTTGAATTTTAAAATTTCCCAGGTGGTCCGACAGTAAGTGGCCTCGATGTTTATGATTATCCAAACTTGAATGGCGCCAGTTTATTGAATGTGAACCATATGAGAATCCACAGCAAAATTCCTTTGCCTTCAGAAGTCATGGAGCATTTTGGACGTATCCTTTTAAATATTGAATATATATCTTTAGAAATGTATTTAAATTAATTTTTTATTCGTAGAAAGATAATTTTATTTCAAGTTTCAAATTGTCTACCTTCAAAATATATATAGATATGCAATGTCATTGTATGATGGGAATATTCACAGAAATCTCGAAAGCCTGGCTGACCATCGACAGCGATATTTACGTCTGGTCCTATGAAAACGAGTATGTTTAACTAAAATGTCATTCTAAAATTTTAAAAACCGCAAGAAATCTACTATATTTAATTGATTTGTAAATATTATGTGATTGATTTAGATCCGATGTGGCATACTTTGACGGGTTAAATGAAACAATCATCAGTGTCGGTTTGGTTAAACCAAAACCTGGAATATTTCAAAGCTACGTGAAATATTTACTGATATTAACGACCACTGTTGAAATTACAGTCCTCGGTGTCACGTTATCAGAAACTAACGATGGTAAAATTACTAGACACAAAAAACTACAAATGAAAACAATCTTCAATTCATTAAAAAATGTCAATACAACTCTTATAATTTGCCAGGCTCACAAGGAGAAATCCAACTAGTCCCAGAACCAATTTTCACAGTCACAACAGATGGAATTGCCATCACGACTGTAGCAAATACAAATAGTGGTCGAATTTTTCTTGGCGGCAGGAACGGATCTCTTTATGAAATATATTACCAAGTAGGTTGAGTTTTGCCTTTTTGAAGCCTGAATGTTTTTTGATAATCCAAGAACTTTATAAGAGATCAAAATATTTCTAAATCTTGTTTCGAATGAATAAGATGTGATACGCCATCTGGTGCCGAAAATCAGAACTCAAAAGTGTATGCCGAGTTTTGAAGATGCACTTGAATTTGTGCATATACAATTGTTTTTACAGGTATTTTAAGCTGGCGCAACACTATTGAGGTACGGAGATGGAATCTAATTCATAATTTAGGGCTAATTTGGACCCCTATTCCCAAATTTATCACTATATTATGTTCTGTAAAAATTGTGTTTCCACTAGCTTAATGTTGATCTGGCCGAACAGTGCTGCGAAACGTACTAAATATGATTTTACAACGAATTCACCTCATACGCGCAAGGAAAATAAGATTTAACAAATTAATTTTTGATAAATTTGTTCAAACGAAAATTGTTTAAACAATTTTAAAATATAATATATATTCATAATCATATTTCAGTAGTCTTACACAAACCTCCAATTATGCAAGGAAAATAAATTTAAAAAATTAAATGACTGGCAAATTGATTTAAACCATTTTTTAAAGTTTATATATAATATTTGAGGATCCTTTAATTAGCCTTAACATAGAGTAAAAAAAGGCATGTGTGTAATTCATTTTTAATAGGTTTGTTCAAACATAAATTATTTAAACTTTTTTTAAAAATTTTGATAATCATATTCTATGAGCCCTAAATTATTATATTTGGTGATTTGTTTTAAAATCATTTTTAGTACGTTTTACAGCACTGTTCGGGCAGCTTAACGTTGAGCTAGCACAAACAACATTTTCTGAAAAAATAATAGAGTCCTAAATTTGGGATTACGGGCCCAATTGATTCCTAAATTTTTTACGAAATTTTTTACGAGTTTAAAGCATATACTCCTTAATCAATATAAGTTTTTATCAAAAACACAGTGTTTCAGATGGAATTTCCATCTTAATCAGGAAAACACATTTCTTGACAAACTACTATTTATTATAAGTTTTAATGAATTATAACTTTTATTTAAACAAATATGAACTCAAAGTAAATTTCTATTTATACATGAAATATTTACACTAGCCAAAAATTCAGTCTAAAAATTAGGGTAGAATCCTTATTTTAATTTTAATCTCTTTTGATTATTATGCATTCAAAACCATCGTAAAAAATGTTTCAAGCACATACTTTTTCTAGTTCCGATTTTTGGCATCAGATGGCGAAATGGTTGACCGCTATTCCCAATCGTTAGCTACTTTTTATTAAATATTTTATTTATTTTGCAGGCAGAAAGTAGTTGGTTTGGCAAACGATGTAAAAAGATAAACCATTCAGAAGGTCCGCTTTCCTTCCTCGTTCCCTCTTTCGTTTCCATCGCTTTGAGCGAAGAAGAGGCAATTATACAAATTTCAGTCGACGATTCTCGAAATATCTTATACACCCTCGGAGACAAAGGAACAATATCCGTCTGGGATATTGACAATGGAGGCGCTTCTAAAATTACATCAATGTCTCAATCCTGCCTCGTTCAAAATTCAATTCACGCCGTTAAGTGCGTATTTCATTTTTTTTTTCAATTTAATCCTTGCAAGAAAACTGATCATTTGCAATTTTGTATTTACAGGACCCTCGATAGTAACAATTTCCGTCCCTTGGTTAGCATATCAGCGATAACTGAATCAGAATCTGTACATCTGAATCTTGTTGCGGTCGCAGCAACCGGAACAAGATTTTATTTTAGCTGCAGTTCCGTTTCTAATCCTTGTAGCAGACCACAAGGTTTTCAATTAATTCATGTGAGGTTACCTCCAGGTTATGCAGCTAATGCGCCGATTATGAGGCCGAGAAAAGTACAAATGGCACATTACAGGAAAGGTTCGCACTTCTAGATCTTTTAATTTTATATTTCATACAGGGGCTTAATCTGTTTTTTAATGAAGCGCGGCAACTTATGGTTGAGAGTTAACTACTGACAAAGTTATTAAAACTTAGTTGCGATGCCGAGCTGCCGTGAAAGTTTTCGCCAAGAATATATGACAGCGGGAGAGAAAAAATCTTCTCGCATATTATTTATAATATCTTTGCTGTTGACAATCGCATTTAGAGTTCATGATTGTTATTTTTCATTAAAATCAATGTATAGTTGTAAATGTGAGTCGACCATTTCGCCATCTGGTGGGAAACTTCAGAGCTAGAAAGAACAGCTTGAATTTTAAAGATACAGTTTAATTTGTGCATACAGTTTTCGTACGATCGTTTTATGGCGTTGAAAACAAACATTGAATATTTAAAATATTTCTTTATCGAAATCAAAGTGTTTTAAGTGGCAATTTCATCTTATACACTGAAAAAAAATTTGTTGTCAAAAATGTTTTTATACCAAAAAAATGATTGTATCATGTTATGTATGTTTCAATGCATTATTGGGTACGGCCACGGAAACAGCCTGGCGCCAACTGCCTAAAAGTAGCAATTTCTTAGGGATAAATTCCAATTGTTTACATGCGATTGAAAATAAATAAATGTTTACTGAAAATAAGAGTTTAACTATCAGATAACGAAAGTGTCTGTAGGAAAACTGATAAAATCTTAATTTCGGGGAAAAAAACGTTTGCTCGTGTTTATTAAACGTTTTATTCTGAGTTCAGTTTGAAGTTCTCTGTCTATGACAGATCTCCTGTCGGATTACAAGTATTCCATGAAGTATTTCAATATTCTTGTTTTTTGAAATATAAATACCTAGGTGTCTGGACAAATTATTGTATTAACCATATAATGAACATTGGTTGGAATTGGGTTAAATCACATTTTTTCGAAATGTTGTGTTAATTAAAAATGATCACAATTTCTTTGCTAGAATATTTATTAATATTGGTTAATTTATTTTTATTATGCAAACGAATTTCATTTCTTTAAAAACAGTGAAGAAATATAACAAATTGATTTTTTCCAACCTGTTTGAATTAAAATATTCGTCATTAGTCCGCGTGTTGACATATTCGACTGATAATTTATAACGTTATGTTCATAACCAACAATGAAATTAGAACGGGTTTAGCTGAAATGAATAGGGCGTATCGCAGTTTATCCATTCAAATTGTGAATTCGGGTTTACAATAGTCTTGTCTGATATCTATTGAAAACAAACTTAATATATAAATGTCTTCGCCCGAAATGTTTGTGTTCGAAGAGAGTATTTCTATCGTGCTGTTAAGATAGACTAGGTCTCTATTAATTACTAATCGAATCAATCGTCATCGTTTAAACACACTTACAGATTTTCTGTTTTAATTCTATTTCATAATATTTACCCAATATGGAATGTTCTATTTTAAATTAGCTAACAATAATAAAAACTTTTTTTCAGGGACTCTAATATTGACTTGCGGTGGAGATTCGGAAACCGTATGGTGTTTAACGAACGACGTTTTCCCCTTCACAAATTTTCTGGCTGAAACGCAAAGTATTCTTCCATTGGACAGTCCGGTGTGGTCGATGGCTGAAATTCTAGGGGAACCAGCCATTCACATTGAAAAACAAAGTCTATCTCAAGGCGATCCACCGCTTTTGGTCAGGCAGCACATGGAACCACCTAGAAAATTTATTTTCCTTACTGCACAGGTAACTATAAATTAATTGATCTCTTATTTAATGGTCATATGCGTTTTGAATCACAATGGTGGCTTCATTAATTCTACATAGACTTAAACCTCTCGATAGCTGAAAAAGTAGCCCAAATAGCGAAGTTTCCTATAAGTAAATACAGTGGTCCTCAGCTTGTTGAAAAAAGAATTGAGTGAAAAATGTGCAAGTTACGTTTGGTCTACGTTTTACAGATAAGAGTAAATCATCAAATCCTTTGTAAATTCGATGGATTCATCGTAAACCTGTTTTTTTCAAATCACTTCACATAATTCTTAAGACCACTGTATATCCTGCAAATTATCGCATTGATTAATAGGCACGTAATTAAGATCTTGATTCTGCTCACCAAATTCTCAAATTCTCAAAATATTGAAGAATATAAAAATAATTATATTTTTCTAATTCTCAAGTGACACGTCCAGGCTTTTATTCAGTAAAAAATGGTTTGCTTAAAACAGTCAGTAACGTACCGCAACCCTCGTTACGCACACAGTTGGTAAGAAAAAACATGTCATGTTTAAAAAAATTTTTGTTTATAATGTATTTGTTGTTGAATATTTACATTGTTTTTGAGGTTATAATTTTTTGGGGCAGTTATGTGAATGCAAACCATTTTTTATTGAATCAAAGTCTGAAAGTGTCACTTGATATTTAGAAAAGTATCATTGTTCTCCTAATCCTTAAAATTTTGCATTCGTCATTCCCGAACGTAAAAAAAACGTGAAATCCAATATCTTTCCATAATATATATTATTTTATCCTGCATATTTTTAACTTGTATTATTAAGGGAATGTACCAGAGTGTCACTTGGCCAATTTAATGGTATAATATTCGGCGGATTTATAATTTGAAAAATATCAATATTGGGCTAAAATTTTGGCAAAATGTTTAAAAATATATAAAGGCACGTCTGCGCACGTGTCATGCTGGTTTACATTGGAGAACCACTATCTCCAAGATAATTTATATTGTTAAGTTGATCACCCTCGCATTAGTTTAATCCCGCCAATTATACTCTCGAGTTTAGGCTATCTAGAGATTTTATTGTATTAGGATCCGAAATATAGATTGCACAAGTCTAGCAAACTAACTGAAGTAGGTCAAATTAAAAAAATTAATTTTAATTTGAACATAAAAGTGGTTTTATCTTTTTTCTACGGAGTATAAATATAAAAAATAAAGATTTATAGAAAATTTCCTAGAAAAAACTGCTGGTTAAAAAAAATATATTTTGCTATTCCATGTAAGTTTTAACACTTTACAATAATATATGATGTGTAGGATTAGTTAGTAGTTAGTTATAGGACTACTGATTAGCGTGAAGAAATATCAAGGTCGTTTATGATACGAACTTTTAATACACTGAAGTAATGATTCCGTGGGGAATTCAGCATTTTTCGGTGGCTAAGCAGACGTGCAAAGTAGCATTTCTTACGCACGTATAACAAAAAAGGGATTTCCAAACGAGAGATGCCCGTTGTATTTTTATCCCTTTTGCGTATTTTTTGACACAGAAAATCCTATTAATTAATTATTCGACGCTTCCATGAATAATATCTTGCCGAAAATAATTGATTGCGTCAAGAACATTTTCTTAAATCAGGTTTATATCCAAGAAATCGTTCCTTTGCAAGAAAATTTGATGGTCCTAGAAAGGACCGATTGGAAATAGCCTGAAATTAAAAAATCATACCGTAAAATCAAATTCATAACAGTCATTGGAAAGGGTGAGTCCTTTCGAAAGAAAAATTTGACGATACTAAAAAGAATCGATTCGAAATTTTATTTCATTTCGTCACTCATTCCTTATTTCCCTGTTTTTTTCTTTCTTTTCTCAGAAATCTCTTAACACTTTTTTCCTGTTTGAGTGCTTTGCGCTCTTGTTTCCGGTGGATCTACTCCAACATGGCCTTGTATAGAGGCACTTTGACTAATATTGTAATCCTGTAGTCTCGCCTCAAACTCCCCTTTTTGTGAAGAAGTTCTATCCACTCTGAATTAAGAGTGACGTTTATTATATGCGGGAAAAAGCCCCTATACGGGAAAAAACCACGAAATTTGATAATTTATTTTATGGAATAGAAGTAAAGAAGAAGAGTGGGACAAGGGTAGAGGGGTCGAAGACTGAAAGTCATTATTAGACTTACTTCATGAGGAAGTCTTTTGGCATCACGTGCTTGCGAAGCGGATCAAAATCATATTTCCCGCATATAATAAACGTCACTCTTAATTCAGAGTGGATAGAACTTCTTC
>JAAAKG020136390.1:0-13218 GCA_010014905.2 Druon quercuslanigerum
AATATAAATATATATATATATATATATATATATATATATATATATATATATATATATATATATATATATATATATTGAAAAAAAGGATCTTGCCTTTACCATTCTAAATATAAACATTCCCTTATTATTTCTATTTATTTTATTTTCCTTCATCACTGACCTTTTTTTAATGTACCGACCAAATATCGGTCCTTCCTCCTCACCATCCATCTCTAATCTTCAGTCACCCAATTTCCCTATATTATAAAAATATCTCGACCACCTATATCCTTATTCTTCTACAAACTTTTAAATAACAACCTGCCCTAAATTTAGGTTAAAAACGGAATTCGGAAGCGCTGTGCATATCAGAAGAAACTGGTCTAATCCAGGAACAGTGGTAGGTCACAGAGTAGAGAGTTTGAACAAATTTGGCTCGCCTTTACGGATGGAAGTCGGTTCCGAGAAGAGCCGTTAAATCGGGTTACGAGCTTTCGGTTCGATGGATCGAACATTCGGGATTCGAGGGCTGAAAATAGACTTTAAATCGTTCCAAAACTATTCGGCATAATGGACCGATTGCTCGAAATCGTCCGCCTTATCGCATGGACCGGAAGTTGCCGGCACTCGGCAACTCTTGTTGCATTTACTCGAGCGAAGAGCAGTGCTCGAATCTGTGGCTAGGGTGGGTTATAGAAGTAGAAACGGAGCCATGTGCAGACGCTTAGTTACTTTCTGGCTTATCCAGTCGATATTACCCCGCGATATGAGGTGGTTTTACTGGCATATCTCTTTTCATGCTGCAGAGCCCAAGATAAGCTTCTCGTGTAAATTGGCCCCACTATGGCGTCTACCAATTTTAATCTTACAAATTCAAAAATAATTACCGTTCTTCATTGTTTAGAAATAATTTATTTCCTGTTCCAAGTGACCTATTATGACTTTTAGATAATTTTATACATATGATCGACGTTATTTTTTATGTAGCTAGTAAAGTATGTATACTTAGCTTTTACAACACGAACATCTGCTGTCCTAGTTTTAAGGTACGTAGTAAATGTCGTTAAGCAACTTTATGACTTCTGTAAATCTCACATAAAAAATAAGTTCGGAAAAAACTTCACAGAGGTCATCCGCAAAAAGAAACAAAACAACCTTAATTTTTTCTTTATGCATGAAATTAAAAATTCAATAATTAGATAAGTTCGGAAACTCAATACTAAAAGATACTTACTCTAAACCAAGAAATGACCAAAATAATTATTTCTTTGTTTCAGGTGAGTTTACTGTATCTGGATTGTCTATTAGATATGCTTTGTAAGTAAATATGCAGTCTGTCCTTCATAATAATATTGATCATCTAATTAGAAATTTCCTTTATTTCTCCGCTTTAGAAATGTTCGCATTTCAGAATTTTAAACAAAACTTATTCCCTGACTTTTGTTTCATTCGGAAACTCAAACGAAAAATCGTTTTGCCTCCAGATAATATAGACGAACATTTGAGATCAAAGGCTTTATGAGTATTCACACAATAGCAGATTTAGCGGTTCACTACCCCTAGGCGATTCTAAAATTTCCCGCTTTCTACTCTCGTTTACACTGAGATAATTTTAAAAGCTATTTTTGTTTCTACCATTATTCAGTTACGTATTGTACACTTTTTCTTTTTACATTTTTGTTTAATTTTTAATCTAATTATTCAATGATTTAATATTATTTCCTTTACTCCATTTCTGTACTATCGACGTACGAAAGCGTACCACTCATACAACATGTAGATTCGACCTCAGTTTTGTGATTTATCGGACCACATAAAAGTTAATAAAGGAAAAGCTTTTTTAATTAGTAATGCAAAATCCCACTTTAACAAATGTGTAATGCCTTAGGTCAAAAAAAAAAAATATATATATATATATATATATATATATATATATCGTTTGTG
Organism: Druon quercuslanigerum; assembly: GCA_010014905.2. Taxonomy (NCBI): domain Eukaryota; kingdom Metazoa; phylum Arthropoda; class Insecta; order Hymenoptera; family Cynipidae; genus Druon; species Druon quercuslanigerum. Next base: position 1,924 of record JAAAKG020136390.1, read on the forward strand.
TGTTCTTATATAGAGGGAAAGCAACCTATTAGATATTGTATCGTGTTTCATATTCAGACTGGAACATTTTAATAAGGGTCGAGCTTTCAAGCAGGTTTCGGCATTACGGCCGCGCAATAAAGATCGTCCTGTCTGATAATTTGTATACAGGCGAAGTAACTCACCTATATCATCTGTATATCTGCTAGTTTATATACAGTTTTCATCAGCCTTCTACATACTGCTTTGTTTTTACGTACGTTTATTTTTCATTATCCAAATTCCCTTTTATACTATGTCCGAACTTAAAAAGTTTAATAATGTTTTCCACGACGCAGATAGAAAAGACTTCCTTTGGGCAAAATGAACGTAGAGCTGATAAAAATATTTTTAATGCTAGTTGTTCAAATCTGCATGTTTGTTTAAAGGTTTCCAATCATTTTATTTGAACAAAACGAGAAGAGCTTTTGGAGTGGTGAAAAAATATAGTATGATATTCATAAGGGCCATCGATTTATTTGCCCGCAAAAGTTAAAAATATTATATTCTCGAAAGCTTTGTATTCAAACCCACTCGAATGAATGAGCATGACCTAAAAAGTTGACTGCTGTTACAGCCGCCAATATAAGGTCATTCTATATTTTCCCCTCAAGCTTAATTAGTAGACGACAGTTATATTTTATAACTACTTCACCTAATTGAAATAGGAAGATTTTTTTATAATGTTATACAATTTTTTTACTAAAATTTGATCTGATTTTCTGCAGTGCATCTGGCAAATGTATTTTAAATTGACACATTCGTGGCCAAGGATAAATTTTGTGCGTTTATCTACGCTGTCGATTTGACTGTAGCATTTCGAAGTACAGAAATATCGTGAATACTCTAGCTCACAGAGAACTCTTCCATTAGCTCTAAATGTAAAGCAAACACACATCGCTTCACGCAGATGTACACGTTGGTTAAAATCAAACGAAATTCTCTATGTGATGATAACCGTGCATGAAATGGGATTACAATACTGAAACGTCGCTTGTGCTTAGGTAATGCTCGTTTTACTGTATTCATGAAATAGTGCGAAATGAGGTGTCCCTAGAGAAAAATTTTAAACATGATATCGTCTATTAATTAATTTTCATAATTAGATTAGTTGGAGAAAATTCATATTTAAATTTTATTGATTCTATGAAACTGCAGTCGATCTTCAATTTCAATCATCGCCGCGGGTTTTGGGTAAGAGGAGCCACGGGGCCGAAACTGGAGGATGTACCTTTACTAGCGTGGCGATAAAGCACTGTATTCTAACGGCCTAGCTGGGTAAATGCGTCACGTTGCCTAATGCTGCGTGATGTTCACTCTCAGGCGGGAAGCACACACGCTTTCATAGTGAATAGGCGTGATAGCGGGCTCGCGTCGACTAGTAGTGGGGCTTGATGCTTGAAGCCGATCGAACCGCTCGGATCATTTCTTGCGATTGAATTCGAAACAATGGCTATGAAACCTCTTTTTTATCGTTTTGGGTAAACAGAGACTATGATCGTTTTAACACGAAAAGTATGTCTTGTTATTGGAATACAAAACATTGTTTTGAAGTAGATTGCATCTCGTTGTCTATCTCACATGGCAGAAAGAGAGGTCCTTCACTCTGTGTTAGAAAATTAAATTTTCAAAATATTTTTTCAATTAGCAGGAAAATCCACCGGAAATTGCTCATTCGCCCCTAAATGTTTACGTAAGGAGTAACTGAATTGCACCTGAATACTGAATTACCCGCTTATAATATAAAAATGTGAAACAAGATTATTTTAATTTAATTTTTAATTGTCGATTTAATTACTTAAACCTTATTTTAGTTTTGTAGATTCGAAACTAAAGCTCTCAATTTTAAAGATATCTGATTAATAATATTCACACAAGAAACCTTTCCATTTTGTGTGTAGAATTTTTTATGTTTCATTTTAAAACTGCTGAATTTATTTTATAGGTTTAAAAATGATATAAAAATTAGTTTTGCGTAGTGTTTTAAATAATATGCAAGAATACAAAATTGGAAATATTAAAAAAATGTATGTTAAATGCAGGAATTGTTGTTTGATTAATAAATAATATGTCTTTGATTCGGCTAGATTAAAATTTACTTTCAAGAAATTAAACAAATTTTTTGGACTTATGATTTTCGCGAATTTTGCTAATTTTGTGATTTTCAAACTGCTATTGTCAAGCACACAAATTTGGTTAAAACGAAACAAAAACATGGTTCGATATTATAATTTAAACTAAATAGAGTTCAAGTAAAATTTTGTTTAACTTTAAAAAATCAATAGTCATCTGGACTGATATAGTTCTCCTTGACTTCGAGAAAGGAACCATGTTCGTTATCGAATTTTCGGCGCTAGCTGACAAAAAGCTTATAGCCACGGAGAATTAGGAGAAAGAGTTGAGACGTGACGTTTATACCCGAAATATTCTGTTAAACTAATCCTCCTTACGATTTAGGCGCACTAACTTTTGATAGGTAAACTTTTGATGATACGTAATTGCACGCGGAAGGTGGATACGCATGACCAAACATCGCTGCTTGCGGAAGAAATCACACATGCCCGCTGATAAGTTTCCACGTATGCAAATCTTGAAATGATATAACATCCTCTCCTAATTACGGTTATATAAAAAGGTTATTAATTAATTTCAATCATCCTTACATGTAGTGTACAATAATAGTACAGAAAAACAGTATTTTTTGTGCATTGATAAATATTAGGCGATTGATCAGTTTTAATTCTAGATCCACGAGTCAAAAAGCTTACAGTGACTAAGTTTGAACCAAAGTTTGAAGACCGATTTACGAAAACCAGCAGAGTTCTTTCATCTTTTTATTGTAGTGCTGATTCAGGGAACTTGCCAAAATAGATATTGTGAAAGAAGACTTGATCTGATCTAATTCACGATAGTGTACTCTCGAGCATCGAGCATACATCCGGAAATAATAGATTCATTTTTGGCCTTCTATCGTGAATGTTTGCTTAAAATTTACTCTGTGTGTTTACGAGATCATAGGAGTTTGTCGGATTGACAAATGATAGACACTGATTCCTGATTATCTGGTCTAACTTTGATGGTGAGTCAATTGATGTTACGCATGCAAGCCCATTCTAATCATCGTTAACGCCCTTCCAATTAGCCACAAACGTGCGCGTCATGATTGGAAAGGGATGTTTTTGTGCCGTTAAATATTCCTGACATCAGATGATAATAAATTGGTTTAGTCATAATCATCCCTGGTGACATTGCTTTCCAAAACAAGGGAAATCGCCTGCGATTAGTATATCGGTTGAAGTACCTCTAGAATCTGGAAATGTTCATTACGCCTTTATATTTTCCTCAGAAAATCAGTGTGAGATATGTTTTGGAATAACATAAAATAGTTGGAATTATTTTACGGAATGCATTACAGTAATGTAAAATTGGTAATCAAAATAACATATTCATGGACCGGAGTTTTTTTTGATCTTAAATCGGAATTGTCAAAAAAATAACAAAGTTGTGACTCGAATACCAATAGCCGTATCATTCGGATGGGAGTTGGACCTTTAGTGTGTTTGCCATCCAAATTACATCTGCATAATAGCTGTGGTGGGTTATCGACCTGAGTTGTTTCTCCCTTCGTCAGAGGATCGTGTCGCAGCGTTCGAATTACGCACCGTGCACTCGGAATTAAATAGGAACGGCGTTCGCTCCCCGAATTATGATTTCCAGCCCTCTGAATCCCAAACGGTGATTACAATTTTGACCGATTATGTTTAGTAAACGATGCATTGTTTTTAACAATTTACTATTTTTCCATTATAAAATTTTATAGTCCGTTTTAGAAAAACATAAATAATTTCAAATCTCGATGAGCAAACTTGTGTTTCTTTTGATAGGTATCTTTCACATGAAGAAAATTGATCTTTTAAAAAAGTGTTTATAAACTTAAAAATTAAAAAGCTTTAGTTGTAAAAAGTTCTTAATCTACTAAACAAATCATAAAAAGGATACAATTACAAACTCTGGATAACGACCTGTTACAAATTTTCATGTTGTTTCCATTTGACCACTAGTCTCGAACTACCTTTTATTGAAAGTTTTTTGTTATTTTTCAATTATTTGGCCAAAAAATTTTTTCAGAAAGTTGAAAGCTTTGCTGGTAATATATTTTTGTTGTAGAACGGTCAGCATTAGGAAGATGGCAAGTTCAGTAGCAGATAATCGCCTAATTTGTAAACTGAGTAAGAAAAAAGTTTTGAGTCGTGAGGCAACTCTATTTTTATATGACGTGATGAACAGTAAGCAAACTAAAACAAAAATCTTATCTAGCTGACAAGCCTGCACTCTGTTTGTCATAATTGAACACCAAGAAGATTTTGCGGTCATTCTTCATGCGTCGTCAAGAATTCTGCAGTATGGATCGATTATTCGCACTGCAATAAGTAAATGGATATGCAATAAAGTACACATAATTCATTAACTCGGCATAAGACCATTATTGATGCCATGATTTGAACATAAAGTAAGGGCTGAACAGGAATAAGTGACGGTGTTAAGCATTGATAAACAATAAACATGCCTATGAACCTTTTTTCTACCGTAAGGCGAATTTATCTCTATCTGGTTTCGGTACAAAGGAATTTCATCGGACTTTGTCAGAGGAGTTTCGAAGTGAAACGGGAATGACAAACCGGGTGCGAACGAAGGTTCCGACAAAAGAAAACCGGGTAATGCTCGAATAAAGGTAAAGCCTAGCTAGCTGGCAACACGCCTTGATAAAATCTCCATAATGGCTGAATTCGGAACAGAATTACCAGTGCTTCTGTTTTCCGACACCAAGCGGCTTGAGTGTCGCACGGTGTAAGGAAGGAAAATGGTAGCGACCATTACGTAATTATGTTGAGTTCCCTGGAGAACCAAGATTCTAGAATATATGTGGAACTTTCAGAAATTTGTATGACCCCAGGAAAGACCGCGCATCTTTTCTTAAGAGAGAAGCCAGTCTCTCAGCTCAAAATGGTTCCAACGAACCATTTTGGATAAATAATTGATGGATATGTAAGTAAAAAAGTAAGATCTTTTTAAAATTCTTTTAAAAAATAGGCATTTGATGTGAAATGTTTGCAAAATAGTGAGAAAAAATTAAAAAAGGCCAAAAATCTGTGAAAATGATTTTTTTAATCGGGTATTCTGTTGTTTTGAATGAAATAAACAAATAATACTATTGTGTAATTTAAATGATCTCTCATAAAAGACTTTCAGAGCAGTTTTTATGCTGTTTTTAAAAAGAATATTAATTTTGCAAAGTTAAGGAGCAGTTTTGCCTAATTAAAAAAATACATTGTGGTATATTTTTTCGTTTTAAAATATTGCGCTAAAATTATTGGCTTATTCTTGACGCAATTGACACCGTCACCAAACAATTGAAAAAAGCTAAGGGACAATGGCTCTATGAAGCCTGTGTGAACGCGCCGAATTACTTGCGATCCAGTTTTTGACCAGATGTTTAAATTCTCTGAAAAAATTGTATGTAATATAATCAAAGTGCTATAAGAATAGGGTAAATTGCTCAAGAGTGTTGTAGCTACTTGATTTTCCTTCAGCTGCCCCACGAGAGCTCTCAATTTCTTTACAAGGTCCAAAATCTCTGTGATGTGGTCTTCAATGTTTCAACCTTCTGAAAACGTTAATCTGAATAATCGTTTGAGTAAAAATATCCTTCTTAATAGAGTTGCCTTCTGGTGATCAGACTGTAGTGAGAGCCATGTCTCTCGGATAGTTTCGCTACTCTTAATGTGCATTAGTTGCGTGTCCTCAACTAAAAGACCGATATTCGCGGCAGCTTGATCATTCCCTTGAGTTTATGCTTCAGACACATGGTTTGGGACGTATTTAAATATTACGTTCTATAATTCGTCTTTGAATAATAACGGTACTATTTTCTACCTCCATATTTGATAATTTTCATTATTTATCTTATACGCTGGAAAACGAAATAGCGTACTGTCTCACATTTTTATCACTTTCTATCTTGCATGAAATCAAAAGCTCAAAAGAAATGTTATGATCATGAAAAAAACTGTCTAAACACAATTTAACTGCATGGTGCACTGAAAGCTTTTCTTGATATACACATGCTCATGCTGTCCACTCGAATTTCCTTAATTGTACCTTTCTTCATACTGTGTACTAAACTTTACTCAGAAGTTCAGAAAAAAGGAATACACTCCGTTTTGGGACTTTATTTTAAAATATCGTCTGTAATACTGAAAGAGACTGCGGGTTTGCATCTTTGTAACCTGCGAAATTTTAGTGAATAATACGAATCTTATTAAATGCAAATCTGAATATAATTTTGAGTATCGATTTTATTTTGTCGACCAGAGTTGTTAATTAATCAATTTTTTGTGGTAAATTTTTACAGAGACCTTTTCACTTTTCCGAAAACGTCACAATGATAGATATAGATACACAAATGTACCTCTATAGGATATACTATATCAGAGATTTTCTCAGAAATATTTATGCAAGATCTAGAATCACATGTCCTACAAGGAGGTCATCTTAATATTTAGAAAAGAAACTTGCTTTGGACGATTGTTACCTTTTTGTCCAGGCACCCTATCCAACATAAAATCGGAATTATTAGCAACCTGGTTGATGAGCCTTTTTTCACTATAGAAAATTTAATGTTAGTTATAAAATATCTTGATTATAACAAATATTCCACCTCCTTTATTTAAAAACATAAAAAAGGCTAACTAAGTTGAATTCTAAAAGAAACCAACTTCAAATGAAGTTGTGACCAGTAATGACGCTAATGTAATAATGACAAAGAAAAAATCATCTCCAGTGACTGCATTTCTAAAAACATTAAGTGTCTTTTAAATGATTATGAAATTGAGAGACGTATATCGGTTAAATCAATCATCCTTTTCATACAAGAATGAAAATACTACAAAGATAACATGAAAATATCAGAGAAATATCATAGAGTCATTAGGAAACACCTTGCCCTATTTTATAATAGTCATTATAATGATATAATTTGATATCAAGTCGAGATTGTACACTCTGAACCAAACTTTATAGATCCAGTTTTGCAGGAATGGGTTTTACAAAAAGAGAAGGTAGTAAAAATATGCACATTGTTCTAATATAACATTACGCTATATTGTTGGACGAATTTTATTAAAATAATTAAAACAAATTACTGTAAATCGACGCCTTTGGCCGAGCCATGGATACTTACACCTATGAATATTTTCAATGACTGAATTATTCGGAAATTCCCATGTTACTACTCATATATAAATATAGAGGTGGATGCCCCTCTGCTGTCTATTTTATCATTTTTTTACAATATTATATAATTTTTTCAGTTCAAAATTTTGTTTTTGTCGACAATTTTGACAATAGTCTTTCTAGATTAATTTCGCTGCTGAACTAATATACTTTCTGCTTTGACTCTGGACGTTTTCGGATTAATATATATTTTGATTTGCCAAATTCTATGGTTTCTCCCATACGTGAAAGAAAATAGGAAACTATTATCTTGTATGGTCTATTTTTATATATACATTTGTACTGCCTAACTCGATTTAGATTTTCGAATATGTATCTTTCAGTAAGAAAATTAATCAAATTATCGGTTTCGGGCGAACTAACCTGGAAAATGCAAGATACAGCCTTATACCTAGGCGTCAACTACCGCTTCCGTGCAACCATAAACCTTTAATCTACTTCCGAACTATGCTGCGGCCAGGAAGTTTTAATCTACTTGCGAACAGTTCAAGCATAGAGCGGCGTTCGAAACTAATCAAAGCATACTCTTTTTTTCAAGTCGAAGTTTCCGGAGGCCATTCTTGTTTTTGGAGGCTTTTCAGGTTAGACTGGAAAAGCAATCGTAGAGTAATTTGCAATAGACGCTATTAATTTATCTGGACAATAATAGGCGAGTGGGCTGTGCTTCTATCTCGGTCAGCGCACGATAGCCATTCATGCTAATCCTTGAGCCGCCTCGAGCCGAGAGTAGACCCCTTCTAAAGGTCCTTGGTCCAGCCATCTCGCTCGTTAGCTCTGCCTCTAGTGCTAAGTCCACCTCTGTCTTTAGAGTCCAATGATGCTAGACTATCGATCCTCGCTCTGAGAGTGGAGCAAAAGGCTTGAACTCGATGTTGGGGTTAGGCTTCCACCGTCCTTGATGTGGAGTGAGGAAGAGGAAGTGTCATTCGCCCGAAGTTTCTAGCCTTCATAGGCAACTTCTCCCCTTCGGAAACTCTAGGTATACTTTAGGGGGTTGTGAACAAGCATCCTAATAAACTGAATTCACCAAGTATCTGGACGAGTTTAGGTTAAACTATCAGCTACCTTGAACTGACCAGCCAGGAACTCGTCTTTTGTCTTATACACGTGTCTTATGTCTCTAGTGGTTTGTTGAATTAGATTTAGTGTATTTAACTTCTTGTTCTCTGGACGATTTTTGTCTTACAATATTCTTTGTAAGAATTTTTATAGATTTCTCAGCCCACGTGCCAGACGGACATAATAAAATACGAAAAATGCATTTCCTAAAACTGAACACAAGGGATAATTTCATATAAAGATTTACATATTATTATTCTTTTATCTCCCCACATTGTCAAAAGATGTCGCCGTCACTGCCTTTTTAAAAATTGGGACCTATATATATGTTCGAGTATATCCTTTGTCCGATATTATCCAATGTGCTATGTTACCTAAACACGCCAATTTCATCATATATCATATGGCCCCATGAGCCTGAAAATACATTATGTGCTAAATTTCCCGTGTAAAATTTTACTCTGTTCTAAGTTAAACCACATTGTCTCAACTTTATAAAACTTTGCCCCTATTTGATAAGTTTTCCCTTACCTCATACGACTTAGCTACAAACTTGTGCCACTTAGTCCGAATATTATATAACTTTACCATAATTTTGGGTAACTTTTAAATCATTATTATTATACCCGACAATAGACTATCTGCTTCGATTTTTATGTTTTTTAAAAATTGCGTACAACTGTAGGGAAACAATGTTTCTAACACACTCACCTCTAAAGAGGGAGGCACTGTAATAATAATTATATGGGAATGAGGGTTAATAGCATCACCGTGATTTTAAACAATACACTGGATTTAATGGAAACACTTAGAAATATTCACATCGGCGTGACATTTGTTTTCGATTTTTATTAATTAAATTCAGCGAATTAAATTAAACCACTTATTCGGTCCATTTCAACATTTAACCAAAAATTCAAACAGTTTTGTCACGCATTTATTGCTTAAGTCTAGCACAAACAAAGATAACAGTTGAATTAAATTTATTACACGACGTTATCTGTGCCACGTCTGGCAATTTTGCTATAAGTGGTAAAGAAAAAAATGGCTTCCATTAAATTTTTTTTACTTTAGGGCGGTTACCAGTGCTAATAAATGCATTGTATTATTATTTTTAAAAATATTCACTAAAGTTTAGTTTTTTAATTGTGCTAAATAAATAAAACAGATATGTATTCTTTCAAAGTTTTGTGATTACAACACATAATGACTAATATATTTCTGTTTAAATTTTACTTTTTACAAAAATTGTAATATTTGGTAGGTTTCATAATGAAAGAAATATGTGGGAGAGACGGTGACTATATTTTATCAAAATTTAAACAAACGCACATGAACTATAGATATGTTAATGAATATATTGTCTCTTTAACAATACATGTATGATTTTCCTGCTTGCGTTTCCCTTGAAAGTGTTTTCACTTTCGGGCGCTTGCAAATATAAATAGTATCTTAAATCTTATCATTAGGAAAACAATTGCTAAAATGTACTTTATGAAATGTGCCGTATAAAAATTATAATTTTTATTAGGTCTCACAATTACTTTTCACAACTTTATCCTCCAAAATGAATGCGAGGAGAATTCATACTAAATTTAGGAAATTATTAGCTGTTTAGTTTAAATTAAAAAATTCTTTCAAAAATTGCATATTCCGGAAAAACCCTTTTGAAATTTCGAGTTTCAACCAGCCAAGTTATGTAATATTTCTGCATTCGATATTTAATCATGTTCCTTTATTTTCAGAATAATGAACAGTTACAATATTACGGTGCTTCTGATTCATCGTCGTAGCAAAAACCAAATGTGCAGCACGCTTTTGCACATTCACTGTGATTCTTAAAAAGGTTTCTTGGGTCTTTTCCACAATAGTGTCTTTCCACGCATTTGTTACCTACTTCTTCATATGACCAGAAAGTATGTTTTTTATGACATTTTTTATCGATTGTGAAAGGCAGCAGACAATCTGTTAAAGGAAAATATATGGTGCACTTAATTCAGAATAAAACAAGGTTTAATATTACAATATATTTAAATTTTTTAGAATTAAATAATACGATATGGAAAAATGCGTAGTATGACGCTCTAGAAAGGTATTAACGATATGTTGAAAATATTTCAGGAGAGACAAAAAACGCTCCCCAAAATTAAATTCCCTATCAACAAATAAAACTTATTGCTGTGATACGTTAATGTTGAATTTCGGTAAAAACCAGCCAAAAAATTGGTATTATGGAAGAATGAAAAAAAACTAAATCATTAAAAAATTTTTTTCGCAATATGAATTGGAATATAAATGATTTTTGGAACTTATAATTTCATTTTCGTAAAAAAAGCTTTTCACCCTTTTAGAGGTTCGCCCTTAATTTGCAAATCAGAAACTGAAAACGGTAGCTAGGTTTTACCAAAATTCTATGATCACAGATTATGGTGCGTCTAAATTATCGTTTTTATTAAAAGAAATTTAAAAACTCACCATTTCTAGCAGATACAAACATTTCGGACATTGAGACGATGTAAAAAACCAAGACCATAAGAGCAAAAGTTTTGCAATTCATTGTGAAAACTTTTCTTTTTTTAAAGTAAATGCTCAGAAATTAAACGTTTGTTTCTTGCAAAAAATGACGAACAACCTTCGTTGTAAGACGACCACAAGGGAATGACTAGCCGAAAATATGCTCTCTATTTCTGAAGCCTTGGAGGTGCGTATGAGAGCGTTTCTTTAGCACGCGCTGTCTCTATTTTTCCTTGTCTTGTTCAAGCTTCACTGTTATTTACAGTCATTTAATTTGCTTTGATCATGTAGTAAAATTTATATTCATAATATATATATATATATATATATATATATATATATATATATATTTAAAAAAAATATTTTTCATAAGAACAAACGCGGAATCTCGCTGGCGTCGCGTGCCGATAT
>JAAAKG020136391.1:0-13216 GCA_010014905.2 Druon quercuslanigerum
GGGGTAGCGGCTTACTGGCCAGGGAGTAATTTACGCAGGAGAAAATCTATCGCGCCGACAAATTAAAACATCAACAGGTTGTTAACTACTGCTTCAATTGACCTAAAACTTTCCAGAAAACTTTCTTGAACCTTTTTGAACAACTTTCTCGCTGACAGTTTTCGCTTGCTCAAAATTTGCTCGACTCCCCAAACGATAGAAGTTGTTTGTCCACGAATTATGCACCGTATTGGGCCGTACTGGAAAATATCATTTTTCAACAAAAAATAATATAAGTAGATTTTGCCCTCAGCGAAATTAATTTTTAAACAAGAAAATAGGAATCTGAATAAAATAGTTTAATTCTTATTTAAAAAGAATAATTTAAAATAAAAAAGTTTAAGTTTTAATTCTAAACTTAATATTGAAGAAAAAATGTGATAGTTCAGTTTTCAGTTAAAACAATTAATTTTCGACGAAAACAGTTAAATTTTCAACAAAAAACAGCCGAATTCTCTACCAAACAGATGAATTTTTTACCAAATAGTTAAATTTTAATAAAAAAGGTCGATTTTCAACCAAGAGGATTATATTTTTTCGAAAAGGAAAATTTGTCACAAAAAAATTTTAATCATCAACTAAAAAAGATCCAATCTTCAATTTGAAATATCAATTTTACAGATGATAACTCTTTAAGTATTATTTTTTAAGTATTTTTAAAGTACGTTCAATAAATAATTTAATTAACGTCGATGTAGTTTTAAACGTAACACATATTGGTATAATTTTTATATGTTTTATTTTTAATTGACATATTTCTTTTCTTATATTTAAATGTGAAAAGTCTAGGGGAGGCTGGAAAGACTTAAGGCGCTTCTAACAGCTGTCAAATTTGCTACCGCCAATTTATTTATAATAGGTTGAGTTGTTGAATGCCATTTTTAACCAAATAATCGAAATGCAATTATGCCGGTCAGTTCAGCTAGCCTTTTGCTGAAATTTTTTTTTTTTGTTTTTTGTTAATTGAAAATGGCGTGTATTAAATCACTCCAAAGTAGCGCGAGATATACAGTACACGCTAGGATACGACTGGCGAGGGGCAAAAGTGGAAAGCGAGGGGCTCGGCTGTATTCCACAGTGTGCCTGAAAGGGGTGTCAATTTCGCCATATCCAAACCACGTCTAAACGAATGAATTGTTGAACGCAATATTTATCACATAATTTAAAGGCAATTATACCGAACCGTTCAGTAAGTGTTTTTCCAAAAATTTTCTTGTTGTTGTTGTTTTTTGCAATTGAAAATAGAGTGTAATGCCTGGCTTGAAAGTAGCGCGATATATACACTTCACGGTAGTATACAAGGGGCGTGGTGCAGGAGCGAAAAGCGAGGGGCGCGCCTGTCTTCCCAAGTTACTCACCATTCATTATCAATTAGCAATTTATCCAAAGATATGTATTAGCAACAAAAAATTTTTGAACTGTGAAAGGTAAATGTAAGAAAATTTGTAATTGAACATTTTCTGGGCAAAAAGTCATTAATGAAATAAACAAAAAAATAAAGCTTTTATTTAGAAATTAGCGAACAAAAGCTAGATCTACTTTATTTTTCCATTTAAATACACTTAGCTAATATTTTTAATAGATGACAAAAACAATACATTGTTCACTAAAAATTGGAAGACGTCGACATTCATTTGATTATCTTTTTATAGCAGTTAACTATATTGAATATATATATATATTTAAAATATTTGTCATAAGGACAACCGCAGGATTTCGCCGGGATCGGGTGCTAATCTGAACATTTGCACCCGATCCCCGCTAAATCGCGGTAAAATTTCAGCCATAACCACGTCTCACTACCATGAGATAGGTGGTTACATATTATATATATATATATAGGTTTTGATTTCTCTACAATCAAACCGAAGGGCCTATGACAAAGCCACCGAACGCGTACTCGGGTTGAGGATAAAGAGTCCCTGTACAAAGGGTTTCGGCTGAATATGGTTACAAAAAATTAATAGGCAGTCGCGAAAAATTTTCCAGGGGTGGTCCCGAAGGAATTAACCCCAAATGGGGGTTTGAAAACTGTGCCTAAAGCTAAATGGCACCTGGGTGAGGGGTCTAGAACGGTGACTCAGCGAACCGCGCGACCTCTCATAGTACGCATCCTTATCTTTGTATGCAACAATGATAACACCAAACATAGTTGTAGTAAGTACGGTTTAACACAACAGAACGCGCAGGGCTCCCGATAATGGGTCGACCAAGAATGCCGACCACTCTAGAGCTAGACGAAGCGACAAAATCATGACTTGCGAGAATGTTACGATGCGAGTTTAACCCCCGAACGAAAGAATTACATGGCACGACTGCATGCTTTGTGGTGCGAGAGACACACAGAGCTATCGCACTTTTTGCGTCAACGTCTTCGAAACCATGCCGAAGTACTCCAAGAAAGGGGCTATCTAAGGGGAGCGTCTATTCTACCAGAGTCAGAACAAACATAGTAAAAAAATCAACGGTTGATAATAAGACCAAAAGACGAATGTATCAACTCGCCATAAAGATAGGCTGGGCAAGACAGTACGCGTCCCTCATTCAGTATGTGATTGACTATATAAAATCTGGCTGAAATTTTACCGCCAAGGTTCGAAAGTTCGCGCGCGAACTCCGGATCCGTTATCACACACTTAACAAGACAAACCTGCTGACCATCAGGCAGCATATTGTTGAGAGAATACGGATACTATCTGACGCTAAGAGAAGTCTAGAGCGGAGAGAGAGCTGGGTCAGAGAAGACCAAGAGTTTCTCTCTGACCCATCTCGACTCTTCCATGACCCTCCAGTTGCTGTCGACCACCCGCCCAAACCAGAGGAGGTCGAAGTCTTTTGGAGAGAAGTCTACGAAATGCAACATAGACTTGACGAATACTTAAAGAACATAAATAGCTTCAAGGAGCTGTGTAATGCTCTTATAACAACACCTGAGGAAGAGTGTCCCACCATCACTACCGAGAAGATGAAAAAAGTATTGAGAGGTTTCAAAAACTATTCCGCTCCAGGACCAGATGGTATCAAAACTCTCTGGTGGAGGAAGTTTCCTTCAACCCACCTCCATTTGGCCCGTATTTTACCTCATATTTGAAGTCGGAACAGCTAATTTCGGAGTGATTGGTGGAAGGGCGCACAGTACTCCTGCTGAAAAAGGGCAACTTAGCCGATCCAAAGAATTACAGGCCAATTACTTGCCTGAACACACTGTGCAATATACTCACAGCTATTCTTAATGATAGGATTGTTCGGACAATCAAACCTATGTGGCAAGAAAGGTATGAACAAAGCGGCTCAAGGAAAGGCGTAGCAGGATGTCGGGAGAACCTGCTTATCGATAGACGTGTGTGCAAAGTTGCAACATCCTACCAGCGTGACCTCTCGATGGCCTGGATTGATTACCGGAAAGCTTTCGATTCGACCTTCATTAAACTTATCGTCTGTCTTTTGGAAAGCTTAAAGTTCCATCCGCAAATCGTGAGGTGCATAGAGAGATTGATGCCACTTTGGAAAACCAGATTTCCCATCTTATGTGAAAAAAAAATCGAGTGAAAACTAACAAGGTCACTTTCCGAAGAGGTGTCTTTCAGGGCGACTCCATGAGCCCCCTCCTCTTTTGCCTTACATTATTGCCATTATCTGTAGCACTTGCCCATTCCCAGGGGTACCTTTGTGGCAAACCTGCAAATCGAAAGCACAAGGTCACCCATGTATTTTACATAGATGATCTTAAGATTTATGCTAAAAATAAAGAGCAACTATATATAGCTTTAGGGATTGTCGAACGATACACTAAGAAAATAGGATTGAAACTTGGGTTAGACAAAGGCGCCAAGGTTTATTTATAGCGCGGAAAACCTAATGTCAACTCTGAAGACCCTGAGCTCGTCGATACAAGTGCTATACGACACCTTTGCGCTGGAGAGACTCATACGTACCTCGGCGTACTACAGAGCCGCATTCAGGATATGACATCTATAAGGGATACGCTCCAAAGCAGATAGAAACGGCTCATCCGGCAGATTTGGTCTTCCGAACTGTCGGCGAGGAACAAAGTGTCTGCAACGAACATGCTTGCCGTCCCAGTAGTACTATATTCATTTGCAGTGGTTCCATGGACGAAGAACGAGCGCTGATTCCTTGATATCGGGACACGAAAAGTTATGCACATACACATAAACATGCATCTTAAGTCTTCTGTTCCGCGACTCTGCATATCACGACGTCAAGTTGGTCGCGGAATATTGAATATTGAATGCCTTCACAACAGAATTATTTTGGGTACAGTACATGGAGTCACAAATGAAAGGGGTCCTCTTCTTAAAATGGTCAGGAAGCATGAAGAAGAGGGCAAATGAACGTTTGTACAATGCAGCGGAGGAGGCTGCTGAAACACTCGGACTTAATTTCAGTATCAGTAGTGAGCAGAGTGCATCAAATCTTATCTATCTCGAGTAATCACTCCTGAAAGCCAGGATTCAGAAAGCACAGGAGAAAAATTTCCGAGAACAGCTCCCCGATAAGAGGATGCACAGCATCTTACACAGGAATGTGGAGGATTAGTCAATGTCATGTGAGGTAACTTTTGCTTTCCTTAAATCACGCGGATTGAAGTTGGGCACGGATGGTTTAATTTTGGCATGTCAAGATGGTGTCATTTCCAGCTTAACATATTGTCGCCACATTTTGAGCCAAGACATTCCCGATGATAGCTGCAGGGCGTGTCATGCACATCCCGAGCATCTAGAACACATACTATATAGTTGTCCAACTCATGCGGGAACGACCGACATCCAAAGCACAATGTGGCACTAGGAGTGCTTTATTACCATCTCTGTCACTCTTGCGGCATTAACCTTAATATCGCTCCACTAAACGCTCCTAGGGAAATAGAGTCAATTGTCGAGAATGAGAAGTGCCGCATATACTGGAACTTTGTAGTCTCGACAATTGTTTCTGTTGCACACTCGACGCCTGACGTAGTTCTCCGTGAATTCATGAAGCGAACCATTTTCCTTATCGAATTTTCGGCCAATGAGAATAAAAAGAGAGATTTTTTATTTATTTTATTTTTACCTTGTAAGGGAGTTGCGACGATTTTACGCGGAATATTCTGTTAAATTGATCGTCCTTGTCAACGGCGCTCTGGGAGGGAAAATGCAGAAGGCGGTCATCCTTGGGTCGCTCCGTGTCCACCGGGTGCATGAAACTTTTACCGGATCGTCGTATTGATTCCGTCACATTATTGTAAGTTTGTTCTTCATCCATTCTGCTGCGTTTTCTTGAAGGAGAGATGTCGAGATTCTAAAACGCGAAAAAGGTTGTTTGAATTCGCCTCCCGTGCAGAAATTGCGACTCGGTTACGGTAGGGTGCTAGTCACGCTCTGTAGAAACCAGGTTCGAGCGAGGGTGCCTTTCTATTTCCTGTCTAAACATTAAAGTCCTTTCTAGATACTTGCTCTATTTCCCTATTAATTTCTGATTTGATTATAGGTTATGTAGTGACGTGTTACGGTTTACGATATTTAGTAATAATTACAATTAAAGGTCTTCTGCGATTAAGAAAATTTTAAATTGGAAATTAATTGCTTACACTGTGTAAACAAACAACAAAAAAGTTTAATTAGTACGAAAAATATATTTTATTTGCTACTTTTGAATCTCATTGCAGCACTATAATTGCAATTATACACATTTTTACACAATATAACTGAACTTTTATATACTTCTGCACTTTTTTTTCTGCATACCTCACTTTTCGAACATTTATTATCTTTAGGATAAATCACTTTCGCCTTCTGCATTGCCACTTTCGTCCACTATTGTTTACTGCTCAGTGCTTAATTTTTTTTCATTCGACAACTTTTGCTCATTATTTGGTGTAACGCCAATTTTTTTTCCATGATTTCGTAAACAATAATAAACTAACCAATAATAAAAGACTTATAGTAATCAACCTCACAAAGCTTCAAACTTTTGGAGCAAAACGCTATCAAACATTGGGTTTGAATTTATTCTATAAATAAAGACTCCTATTATTATAATTTATTAAAAATAACATTTTCTAGTCAAGTTACCAGTCCTGCATTTCCTTGTTCAATAATTGTTCCATGCTCTTTGGTTCCAGACGTTTGATATTTTTGTTACTTTCTATTTTTTCATCAAATGCAAAATTGACACTTTGATCATCGAAATTTTATTATGTCATTTATGATTTATTTAATAGTGCGCCAAAAAACATTTAAACCAGCTATACTTAATTTAAAGGACATTGAAAAAACAATGTTATATTATTTTAAATTCAGAAAACACGATTTAAAAAATATGTTTGAAAAAATAATTGTTTAAACAAATTGTTAAAACACAATTTTTATACACGATACAGTCAGAAAAATAATTGTTTTTATTCCATTTTATTTCATTCTTTTTTTTAAGTTAGCGAAAAAAATGATTGAGAAAATAAAAATTGTTTTAACAAATAGAGATTTGTTAAAAATTAGAAGAAATGTAACAAAATTATTATAATTATTTAACGAATTTAGTTTAGGACACCTGTTTGAAAAAATTTCGACATCTCGGGCTCAATTTTTAGAAATTTTCTAAGTAGAAAATAATTAATTGTTGAAATAATCATATAAAGTGTTAAACAAAATGTAATACTGCATGCAATCACCAAATATTACATTTCAATTAGAAAATATGATTATTGTTTACATTTTTTGGAATAAATAATTGTTTAAATAATTTACATTTATTTAAACAATGAAACTTTGGTTAAAAAGTCATCTGATATGTTTAAATTGTCTATTAGTAATTATTTCTATGAAAACGACGACAGAAATTGCTAAAAATTAACAATAACACGTAAAAATGTAGTTTTCTTATTTTTTGATAATATTTGGGGCGCTTCAGATGGGGGGCGTCAAAAATATAATTTTATATTATTATTTTCTTTCGTAGAAACTGCTCTTCAATTCCTATAAAACTTGACAGGTTAAATGAAACCCTGGTGCATAAGTTCAATTTTTCGAAAATCTAAAGTTTCCCCATCTTAGTCAAATGGGATTTTGAAGTCCCCGGTGACACGTGATATTATTTGAATTTCACAAAAAATTACGGATTTCTTTCCTCATTTTTTGGTTATTACATGAATAATTTTTTTGCCTCGACGCAAAACATTTGTACAACTTTAAACTGTAAATGTTAATAATTTTAAATCTTAAAAATTTTGAAAATGTTGAATTACAAATTTTGTAACATTTGCGTTTCATGGTTAAAAACTTTTTTGTTGCTAATACCCTTCTTTTGGTAAATTGCCATTTGATAATGAATGATGATAAACTGGGGAAGAGACTCGGGCCTTCCGCTTGCTGTTGTTGCCCCACGCGAATCGTATACTCCCCTGTACTGTATATCTCTCGCTACTTTTAAGCGAGAAAACACAATTTTTATTTTCAATTACAAAAAACAAGAACAAAAAGAAAATATTCAGGAAAAAGCTAGATGAACCAATAAGTTTAGTTGTCTTTAGATTATGTGGTTCAAATGTAGCGTTCTATAACTTAACCGTTTAGAAATAGTTTGGCGGTAGAAACAGTTATTACTGTTTTGATATTGAAGTAGCAACAAGCTGATTTCATGTGGTTTTCTACCTATAAGGTCATTATTTATAAATGCGCGTGAGTGCTGAACTTACCATATAAGCCGTTAAGTAGTTACTGTAAATATGCAATAATTGTAGAAGTGATAGTATTTGTACATATAATAGTAATAGAAATAGCAGTAATGATAATAGTAAGTATGATACTCTTTTAAAACATGTCTTAGTTCTTATTGGCGCATTTGAAATATTTTGTGATAATTATAAATTTGCAATAGTTAATGCGTACTTTTTTGACGAAATTATAGATTTGATAATAATTGTAAATTATCAACAAAAAACTGCATATTTTACTTCGAAATTTTGTTAAATAATTTTTTGAATTGTTATTATAATAACAAATAAAAATGCTTTGAAACCTAAAAGAACGGAATATATTAATCACTGAGGGAGAATGTTGTAAATTACTTGATACACATCATGAAAAGTTTTCTAAATGGATAAGTATAACTTAAACTAAAAATGCAAAAGTGCCTTATTTAAAGAATATGGTTATCATGGACGTGAGTAACAAAATTGTAATAAATGAGATTCATCATTATCAGATTCAATTTTTAAAAATAGTTTAATTTATTTTTCTGCCAAAATAAATGAAATTTCTTTGAATCTTATTATAAATAGTATGTTGCATTACAAGGGATGAAAAACAGCGGTTGAAACGAGTGTGAATTTTGATGCCCTAGCGAAACGAGGGCTGCTTCCGCACGAGTTGCGATCGTTTCGTTATGTCCCTAGTAATGCATACAATTTTTCATAGCAAATCTAGTGAAAATTCGAGTTGAGGTACCTGTAGAGTGTAGACCCTACCTACCTACTTTTCTACTCTGGAGCTAGAACAAAATGTTTCAAACCTAGGGATACAAACACTGCGTTTTAACCCGTTCTGCGAATACCGAAACTGGAAGTTTCAATAGAGGCGCTATGAAAAGATTAATTACAGATGCAGGTGCAGAACTCATCCTGTGGCCCCTTCTAATTATTTTACTCTGAAATTTATATAATATGAATTACATAGAAAAGGTAAGCATGTATTTTATTCTTTTTCATAATAAAACTAATAGAGGCCGCCATGGCGCACGCAAGACTGCTGGTGAATTACTACACTGCTGAAGGATTGTACCGTCCTCAATATACAACACAAACCAGATATGGCTTTTTTGGCTCCAATTCTATTCCTTCCCTTTGTTGAACAAAATCAGGTGGGACTGACTTTCTTGAATTAAGTTGGTAGGTTGGGCATATACTTTAATGAATGAACATTACAAACAATAGAATGCTTGTGATAAAGGTTAATGGAAAATTGCAGGCGTTGAATGGGGACTGGCTGTTGGAACTGATTCAGGGGTGAATTATTCTAAGAAAAGACAGTTTCGAACAATATTGGAAAGGAAATTAACGCGATGGGCACGTAATACTTGCGCAACGCGTGCGGTAAAACGCAAATGGACAAATTCCGTCATTAGAGAATTTTGAAAGAATGTGTTGTAGGGGAGACACCGTTTGAGAAGAATAAAAGATTTTCTATACCCAATGAATGCATTATCAGGACACCATTCCTATACTTTTATCAGTTAAACTTGTTTAACAGTTACCTTTGACTCGATGATAATGTCTGTCCCTTGGAGTATGACGATATCCTTACCCGAAAGAATACCATAAAAATGTTAACTATGGAAATAAGCAGAAATCAGAGACACATTCTCACAGAAGATAATCCCTAGATTCCAAATTCCATTAACCATATTATTAACTGACAATTTATGACTTCCAGTAGTTGCACTGCAAGGAGATCCACTAACTTGCACAAGTCTAGCGTTACATAAAATCTTCATAAAATACGAAGCGAATATAATAAACGTCAGCCGTTACATCCGGAATGCCACAACAGCGAAACTGAAAATAAGGTAAATTAAATGTTAACTAAAAGCATACTAGAAGCGTCGGACCCATCATTCCATTCGCCACATTGGGTAATCCGGACAAAACGCGGCGCTTCGAGAAAAACTAAATGGAAGGTTTTCATTATTTTGACGAAATTTAAAGAAAAGTAGGACACGATGCCTACTAGGGTGGCCACAAAAAAATCTTTTATTTTTTATTTTTCAGTCGCCATATTGGTACCACATGATCTTCTGGACTAGAATTAGGTTGAAAATTTTGCCTATGTTTTTAATGAAATATTTACAGGCTACTCAACTCACATTTATGTCGAAATTGGCGTTTTTTATGAGTTTTTCAGTTTTTAATAACACACATGTTAAGGGTACAAATATATTTTCTTCATAACATGCGTAACAAACGCGGGTTTTAGCGTGCGAAACAGGCTGCACGTTGCTGTTTTTTTACCAGGGTAAAAAATTGGGGAAAAAACTCATAACAGTGAAGAAACTCTAGTCGTGCAGCTCTCTAGCGGAGAATTTCAGCAACTGTCACGGTGCTTTAGTATGTTTTTCATTTTATAATATTGGTATTTTTATTTTTATATTTTTATATTGGTATTTTTTGACTTACGTGGGTTTCGTGTTCCGAACGAGGCCCTCCAAGCCTCATGCATTTTTCGTGAAAAAGTTTTTATGCGACTTTGGTACATGGTAACCGTAGACGAACGCCAGGTGCACCACATGTGCTACATCATAAGGAAGCTTTTATGTGACTGATGAGCACAGATGCACTTGCACGATAAATGTGCACGAAGCGTGGCTGTCCATTTTTGATGAAGGCGAGGATGGTGACAATCGCGAAAAAATAATACAAAATGATTTAAAATGTATGGTCAGGAGATTCATGGGAATTTAGTATCAATATTTTTGTAATCAGAAGTTTATTTTAAATTCGAGAAATGAATAGCCTAGATTTTTCGTGTTAGTAGCCTTTATTCCTAAGCCGATCCTTTCTGAAGACTTGGAAAATGTAAAAAAATTAAACAGACAATCGACAAGAAAGTACAACACAGATTCGGCCCATTTTTGGGATGACTAA
Organism: Druon quercuslanigerum; assembly: GCA_010014905.2. Classification (NCBI taxonomy): domain Eukaryota; kingdom Metazoa; phylum Arthropoda; class Insecta; order Hymenoptera; family Cynipidae; genus Druon; species Druon quercuslanigerum. The sequence goes on from JAAAKG020136391.1 coordinate 10,676, forward strand.
TTATACTTTCTAATCCATTTAACTATAAAATCAAACTGTGAATTACGATAAGGTTAGGTTGCTTTAAACTAATTAATAGGCTTCAAATGTACTGATGATAATCTCTTCCTCAACTAACATATATTTCAATTTTCACAATATTATAATACACGTCATTGCCTGCCATTGTACAATTAAAAAATAATAAAAATTCACGCTTGCCGGTATATTACAAAGCCATACAAACGTATGTGGTGCTACCGGTGGTCGTGTAACGGTAACTCGTAGCCAAACCTTTGTAACAGGAAAATTCATTCAAGCTCCTACGCCCGCAACTGCGTGGATTTGCCTTTTATTCTTGTTTCACAAAGCTCGACAATCCACGTATTTCGAACATGTTTTGAAGAAAATGCAAGAATCGTATGCGCCACAAGAGGGAGTTCTCTTTGTCTCATGCGTTTTTACAGGCCTCGTTTGTAGGTTCGGGACGCTATCCACATCCCTCGCTCTACGACTTTTTGTGCAAAAGCGCGCTCGACAAAGTGAGCCTGCTTCGCTCCCTAGCTGCACAATATACTATTCTAAATGAAATTGTTGGTAACTCTAATCTAAAAAAGTTATGTTATTAGATTAAAAAAAAAATATTCTTTTTTCTGTCACCGTGATATTATAGACAACCCGACACTTATCATTCATCATTATCACTTTTCATTAAGAAACCCTCTTAAAAAGATATAACATGTAATGGTTGGGGGTAAAATCCCAAAAATATACCTGCGTACTGTTTGTCACCAGCTACAAATTGAATGCTTTGCATGCTCACAACTTTTCCGCGCAATGTTGAAAAAATCTCAGAAAAATCGTGCTACAGGTAGTTCAGTGGAGCATAGGCTACTGAAATTTCATGGATTTGACATTTTGCTTCGATTTACAACTCAGCAAGAAAATCTGAATGTCATGGCACCGCTTTGTGAGAGGGTCAATTTTACATACCTGCCACTTTCAAATAAAATTCCATATTTAGAGCGGATTAAGGAAAAACATAATCACGAATCAAGAGCGAAGGTCGCACCTCGACCCAAGAACACTCTCCCAAAATTATTATACATAAAGTATTCATTCTGCCGTTTAGGTATGCCTTTTTATGTATTACGATTCGTTCCCTGAAAAAATCTAGAGGTTTACAAGAACTCCATGGAAACTAGGGATAAGTCGCTACAACAAAGGATTAACTAGAGCTACTAACGCATCCTGGATAAAAGAGCCTTCATTAACTCACAGTTCAACCATCCGACGTCTCCATAGTTACCGATGTCAATCCAAAATGGTGGGCCTCAAACATCTTGCCTGATTAGTCGCACACCTAGTCGTCATCTTCTACCGATCTATGTTCACCATGTCCAGACCAAAGATATTATATCATAGATGCGGCAAGTGGCGGCGGAGTGGGGGAATCAAATGTTTACACTTGAAATGCAAATAAATAAATTTTGTCTGACATACGTATCAGCTGTTTCAGAACAGCACAAGCATAACGACTAAACAACTTCGAAATTCTGCGGGTCTGTTGGTAATATAGATTGCATGATTATCGACAGAGAAACATAGTAGTAAAACTTCTGCCGTAAAGCCTAAATGCGTCGGTTAATATTTCGTATTTTCATAAATAAGCTTTTTTCTTCCCCTAACTCTGTGCCTTGGCTCAAACACTCTTTTAATATTTATTAATGTTTTCCGAAAATTTGTACCGCGTTATTTAAACTTTTATTTTTAAATATATGTAAAAAAATATTGATTTCATGATTGTTTTAATCAGCTGTTACACTCGTCACATGGCCTTAAGTAAATATTTATTTTTTGAATTCATATTTCACAAATCCGGTCTATTGAGTGTAAATAATACATATCTTTATTTAAAATGGATAAAGAAACATGTATTACATTTTCATTTATTACAGCAATTTTTCACTAAGTTATTTCATACAATTTAATCAATATTGATCCTAGATTAGAAGTAAACTGCACCAATTGAATCTATGTAAAAAAATAACTCCATAAACTTGTACTAAATTTTCACTTGTATTCAAAACATTTTTTTCTATCCAAATGTATAACTTTTAAGGCTGCAGTATTATTTAGTACCGAAGCAAATTATACCATTCTAAATATTTTCTCTTTATTTTGTCAGCGACTAAACAGTATATTTCTTGTCGGAACATCTGCCGTTTTAACCCTCTTTTAGTTAGGGATAGTCCGTAAATTATACTATCCCAGGCGACCTTCTCTTTCTACAATTGCTACCACTTAGGTTGTATCTTTAAAGATTTATATTTTTATAGACGAGAAACTTTCCTTTACGGTTTACGCTCCATTGCTATGTATCTGTAAATCCTCTTCAGCTGTACAGGATTAAATAATTTGGAAGGTAGCCTGGGCAAAGATATTAGGTCCTAGATACGGCATGGGTCAGTGGTGGGGACGACCGATATATATATATATATATATATCTAACTACATTTTCTTTCATATCGAGGTGCTGCCCTCTTCAACTTTTCGACGTTT